>JAPDSC010111350.1:0-15746 GCA_026290005.1 Latrodectus geometricus | reverse complement strand
CTGAAGACATTCCAATCAAAGACATGTCTGCAGAAACATTGACTCGTTCTCTTCTAGACCATGGTCTGATCCAGTGGACGAGATCAAAAAGAGCAATCCACTGCAATGGATTGCTCTTTTTGGACTTCCATCAGTCATTACTATTGATTTAGGACCCTAGTTTTTATCCAGTTTCCTTTCTTGGAATAAAACAAACCAGGACATCACCAAATCATCCTGAAAGTAATGGTTTCGTTGAAAGTTTCCATCGTTCACTGAAGTTTTACTCGAACTATAAATAGACTGAAGCACAACCATTCGTCCTCCTTGGACTACGGTCAGCATTCAAGGCTGATCTCCAGGACACCCATTCTGATCTGGTGTATATTTTTGGCAAGGATGTTTAGAGCTTTTACTTGTATAAATTATTTATGCAACTAAAATAGGAAATATCTAAATATTAAACCATTAACTTAAATTCTAGAGCATGCGACACATCTTTTCATTTAAATTTTAGAATCTCACTACATTATTATGTCGAGTAGTTTATAATTGTTAAACCCCTATTACGTTAAAGTTGCCAAAAATCGAGCTGTGACATTACGTGAAGTCACAGGTCGATTTACGGCAACTCGGACTCGTCATCCAATGAAATTTCAGATTTTTATTTACAGCTGCACATTTGAAATTTGAACATTGTTTTGTTTTCGCCAAGTTTCATGCCAAATGAAAATTATTATAGTTTTATGAGTTGCAGTAAATGAGCAACTCTTTTGTGCATGCAGCAGCAACTCGAGCAGTTCGTATCGCCAATAGATATACGGAACTGATTTTGTCTTCTTTTCGCCAGGCGGAAATAACATGTAAAGAAGTAATCCGTTTTCATTGCTGTTAATGAGTGCATGTGAGATACTTAACTTTTATAAGAACATTATGTGAAATTTACAAAATTTAGATTTAACAAGAATTTATATTTTTTTACTCAAAAAGCCATTTAAAAATTAGTTAAAAACTTATTTAGAGTATTTGTCATGTCAGTTTCACTGTTCTGAATGGACTATAGTTAGAAAAAAAGCAGCAAAGAGGAAAATAATTATAAATTGGGTTTAAAAATTTTACTTTCGCACATTTTTGAACAATTGATAAAGAAAAATATCAAATATATGTTCGATAAATTGAGGAATAATTCTTTTAATGAAAACGAAAAATTTAATGTTAATTTCACTGCGATCATGTGTAATTTTTAGAACAAATACTTATAATTTAGTAAAATTTTTTAATCGTTTTACATATTTTAAATAACACTTACAACAATACTAATGATACTATGACTGATTGAGACTTATGTATATACTTAAAATATACTTTAAAAATTATTTCAGAAAAACATTCCTTCATTAGGTTATTAAAACAACCAAGATTTTGTCTCTTTAGAAGTCATTGTCTACTCCAAATTCTGTCTATTTTTTTAATACATTTATTTATAATCAAACATGCAGCAACCAGATATTTTTCTTTTTGACATCAACAAAGATTTGCTTTCACCATTTTAAATGTGAAGCTACAAATGATAAAATTGAGTGAATAAATAGCAAGATAGCGTATTGTAAACAAAATTTGGCTACAAAGTATTTTCCCAAATAGGAGTTCTCTCATGAAATCTGGACACCTACTGAGCATAATATGGCAACCTTAAACATGTTAGCCAGAAAAGCGATCTATTATTAAATCTAGTAAAACAGCTATTTTCTTACAGCAAATCTAATAGAAATCTCGAACATTCATTGGACGATAAGTCCAAGTAGTGACGTCACGTAATGTTAAGTCTATGGGAGTCTCTTAACTGAAATATTAGGTTGGGGAAAAAGAAATCCATTATTTTTACGTAAACTTTATGTAATTTCTTTTGGATTCACTTTGTAAAAAGGTTTAAAACAGCTTTCATGTAGATTTTTAGGTCTTGCGCGTTACGATTGCTGACATGCGGTTAACTTCGATCATTTTTGATATTTTATAGACATTTTCGATGATGCTGTTTCCACGTGCAAGGTGCATCTCTAACATCAAAAATACCCGAACGGAATCGATGAAACAACAATTGTACGTAACTGGTTGTTACAGTCTTATATAGGACGATAAACACCTTTCACAATTTTAGCCACCCGGCTATCTTTTTCGCCGTTACAAGAGAAAAACGAAAATGTATCGAATTTTCTGTTTGTTGTCTTCCATTTTTGAAAACCTTGTACTCGTAACTGAATTAATCAAACAAAAAACCGCAAGAGGATATTTTAGTGTCAAATGTCACCTTTCCAACGAGCATAAATCTGAAATTGTTTGATAGATACCTCACGAGATATCGATCACTACAGACGGCTACCAAAAAAATAATGGACTACTCTTTCCCCAACCTAATATCAGCAACTCTAATATAATAGGGGCTTTAGGATGCTGCAATTAAGCTAAAAGTTTCATGTAAATTTCAATTAATACTAAATTTCGTATAACAATTTAATTCGTATAATTTCTTTTCAATCAGAACATTTACTACACAGCTGCTTGATGTGAATTTTCATTTGGTTCAGTTTGTCCTCCTACGTTCATGGTCTTTTATAGAAGTCTAATTGCAGTTTACTGTGATTATGACTAATTGTTTAAGGTGTGAAAAGATATTTATCGTACCTTATGGTTATAGTCGATTAGGTTTATCGTAAATCAATGCTGCTTGCGTCGATCGAGATCACAAAACTGCTTGCAGAACAAAGAATTTAGTTCAGAAAGATCATACAAAACAGTGCAGCAATTTCAGCGCCCTACTTTTAACATTTGAAAATAGCACGCATGCTACTCACATGGTCTATTGGATCGAATAGCAGCGTCATGGTGTCAATTATTTGTAAGACAAGTGACGTTAAATTTTTTTCATTAGCCTCTATGGTGATGGCTTCAGTAACTTTTGATGCTACATCAGGCACTTGTGCCCATGTTGCCATGTGAACGACAAACCTCGAAGCAGAAATGTGAAGTTTTCTTGAATTAAAGCGTTATTTACAACTTCGAAGTCATATTTATGCTCGAAGTCCTCGTGGGAAATGTATAACTGCAGTGTGCATTCGACAGCACACTACTCATCGTTTGGAGTGATATTAGAGTTCTATTGAAAACCTGTTTCAGGGCTCTTGCTCACATTAACAGCATTTCGCACAGATGTGGACCTACCCTTTAAAAGCCTTGAGAAACAGTATATTTCTGTAAGAAAAGCAAGACCGTATGTGTCGAAGTATTGTACAGAACTTTAATACATGAAACATTCGGGTGCTATACAGCCAGAATGTGTTTTTTCCTCCAAATAATTCACCAATAAAGAAACCCTGGTCAATGGTTGCCGAGAAACTAGCTTGTCAGCATATGCTTATAACTACGCTCGATGAATTTTGGCAATTGTACATGTACCAGATACTTCATATGTACAGTTCTCAGGAGATTTAAGATTCCAGATTTTTCGAAAATTTAAAGATTAGTTCTGGAAAAATATTTTATAGTGTGAAGTATTTTAAAAAGTGTTTATACAATGCAAATTAAAGTCGAAAAAAATAAAGAAGGCGGAATTTGCCTTTTTTTTTTGCAAATCGTATACGATTCTTAGCATACTCTATTCCTCTTGGTCTTTTCTATAAACAGTCTACAATTATATTTTCATTTGTAATAAAAAAACAGAAGTTAATTCTCGCATGCATTTCGAAAATATTAAAACTTTATTAAAAAAAAAAAAAAAATAGTGAGTAAATGTAAAACAAAATTGCATTACTAAACATTTATCGCTACGTTATTAAACATTACTAATCACGCATTTATACTATAAAAAATTTCTACAAGCTGAAATAGAGTCAAAAGTTGATTTAAAACATTAAAGTATGTATTTAATGTTAAAGTGTCAAGGAAAAATTCTTTTTGAAGTCAATTTTTATAACATTTTCATTCATTCAAATTTGGAACAACTTGTGATATTAAAAAGTCTTTTGAAAACGTTATAATATTTGCTAATACAAGATATTCAGTTTAAAACTTTATTTTCCCACACTATACACAAGACATGTTAATAGTATGCTGTTAAATATCAACAAGTCAGTTTGCTTGAAGGGAAGTGTTGTAAGAGATTTATCTCAATGCGAGTTCATTTAGTTTAAAACTAAAAGAGGGGGGAAAGACTCCTTATATTTAATTAAAGTAAAACTTTATGCATTTTAACTTTATTCAAAATTTCTCTAGCATACAAATAAAATTTATACAAATATAGTTCGACCAACTACAGATGCTTACACTTATTTCTCAGCATCACAATCAAAACAATTTTATGCTCTGACTAGTTGAATACAGGTTCAAAATAAATAGAAAAACATGTTTGCCACTATGGCAAAGTATCACAGAAATACACATAAAAAAAGTGCACAAATCATACAGCCTTCTGGACTGGACACAAGTACATATACTTTGTATTTAAATCAAATTTGAAAGTACTTTCAGTACAATCTAAAAAAATATACTATTTCAAAGGTTTCCCAAAAATGCTATTAGATAAAAATTTTTAATGAAGAACTCAAGTTTATAAAGGAAATCAATTCCAAACACTTTCTGTCTTCGTAGTTGGTTCTGGCCAGTCACTTTTCTCTTTATCCATTACTACTTCAATAACGGGAAGCTGATCTGGCTTTTCATCTTCAACAGTTACAATTTCTACTTCTTTAACTGCAGGGGTTTCATCAAATGTAACTGAAAAGTTAACACTTATAGTAAAATGTTTGAAGCAAAATATGCAAACAAATTTTAGATCAAATTTAAACGACACTATATGAAATTAACATCTAAACAATGTCACATGTCAAACTGTACATTAAAATTTTAAAAATTACGTATTTAATAAATTATAGGGCATTAGTTCAATAACCAAAAAATCTATAGAAATTATATGCTTACACACACACACACACACACACACTATATATATATATATATATATATATATATATAATGTTTTAAGCAAAAAATTAAATAAATTAAGTTCAGACATACTAAAGAAAAAGTGACTTAACTTTCAAGCTATCTAATAAATTGAATCACTAAGTCTCTATAAAATAGGAACTAAATTTATTTAACAAAGTAAAACAGCACACATTTTACTAAACTTAATATTTTCATAATATAATTGAATAAAGTTCCAGGAATTAGAAGCATTTTATTAAAATCAAAAAATTAAACTTTTTAAGTATTAAGCTTCCTGTAAGTGCCAAATAAGTTACTTTGACATAGCATATTAATATTCTTTAAATTAAGGTTTCTTCATATAAATTACATAAACAAATTGCTAGAATTTTCAGTTAAGATAGTGGATTGTGAAATATAATTATATTACCCGTTTTAGGAGGTTCATTTGTTCTATTGTATGCAGCACGTCCTCTATATCCTCTTCGCATAGCACCTCTGCTACGTCGTCTGCGTAACCAGGCATTATTAGCAGAAACTCCAAAGGTTTCAACATTCAATTTTCTCTCGTATCTCCAGTCAAAACGAGGAAGCCTACAGATAAGACTTGATCAATTTTGTTGAAAAGCTTTATACTTACATCAGTTTCAAGAAACTGAAAAACATACCCTTTACTCCTTTGAGTAGCCTCACAGCTAATATCGTCAAAGAAAGACTTTTCTTTATCGTATGCAAAATTTAAATCTTCTGTTGTAGGAGAGTTTTCAGTATTGTCATCTAAAAATTAAATATCTTATAAAAGTATTAACTAAAATCATTTGTATTATGTTGCAAATTTCTCTATTGCAATCTTTCAAGTCTCAGAAATTTAAAGATTGAAAGGCTTATACTTAGAAATTGATGTATTGAGCAACTCAATATATTGTTAATTCAAGCAAATTGAATAATTCATATCCAAAATATGAAAAACAGCGCAATTCACATGACTAATTTAAAATATTAATTTTAGAATTATTTATGTATTGACTGAACACTTTATTGCAGTTAAATTATGCAATTTATATTTACAAATAAACTAGAAAATAAGAATTTTACCTTTAAAAATTGAACATTCAAAACACTTCAAATAAACATTAAGAACTTTAATTCTAAAATTTAATATTTAAAAAGTAGGAAACTAACATATCAACATGCAGATTTAGATATGTAAATACTTAAAGATTGTTAAATCAATACATTATAACTTATATCAAGACACTTCCTTCACAAAACTAAAAGTGGGCAAGATCCTATTTCAGTTTATTGATAAATATAAAACATTTGCGATTAAGTTTATACACAGTATCAGCTCGGAAATTTTTTTTTCAAAACATAAATAGAAGATATCTAACTACATTTCTCATCTAATTAAAAACTAATTCAAGTTTTACGGTGTTTTAAAATATATACGAGACACAGTTACTTTATTACCATAGAAAGTAAGACGTTTTGTTTCTTTTTAACATTCATCCTGCAGAAGAAACTCTTCATATTTTTATTTTCAGAAAGTAGATATATTTGTCACTTTTGACAAAACTAGAAGCGTATTACTTTAATAATTCCCAATCAAATAAGAGTTTGTAATGAGAACAATTGAAAGCTTTTAAAGTTTATTAGCACATCTTTCAATTGATGCACATTGGCAGCTTCATGCAAATGTTCACAAACATACAGCTGAATCAAACTTGTTTCCAGAAGCCATTGCTAATATATAAAAACAGTTTTTCAGCAAATTACTCTTGGAAAGATGTCTAATATTAATAGTTTCAAACAAATATCTGTAAAAAATGGACCAATATAATACATGCATTAATATATCAACTGCTTTAAGGATAAACAAAGAATTTTAAGCTTGCTTATTACCCTAAAATAAAAAAACAAGAACCAGTTTCTTGCTTGACTATCTTTTTTCGTACAAACACAAAAAGTGTTTACTATTTAAATAGTAGGTATGGTCTAATTATCATTCACTAAATGTTAAACTTCTAGTTTAAAGTGGACTAGAAACAATTACAGGGGTCGGAGTACAGAATTTTTTTTTTCAGGACACTATTTTCAAGAAATATCAGGACATTTTTCAGGACATATTTCAATAATTAAAGAAAACCAATGTTACTTTTAGTAAAGTTCCCAACGTTCTATTTTGAATTGGTAATCCGATAATGGTAAATCAGAGTGCTTAGGTTCGGGTGAAATAATTGCGAAGAAAATTACAGATGCTAATTTTAATTTATTTTTCTAGAGCATCACAACACAAAACAAGCATTTGAAATCAATCACATGGCTTGAGAAGCCGATAGATATATTTTTGAGACTGGCGTCTCTTACACACATAATTAACTAATGAAGCTAGCTAAAGTAGCCCAAACAATTAACTATTCGTAAATAATGAGACTGGTGTCTCCAATAATATATCCCTTATATAAGATGGCTTAAGAAGCCTAAACAAATAGATTATTATGAGACTGACGTCTCCAAATCAATGTTTTGGGTGTCCCGATGGCTTAGGACACACAAAACAGAAGTTGCAAGTTCCAGAGACATGTACACTCTGTTTCATACCCCTCTCTGTAATCATTCCGCCAACCTTTTCTTTTGGTCTCGAAGAGGAGGGGAGGAAGGTGTGGCCGGATGTTGTGTCTAAGTGCTTTCGATTCTCACACATTTACATATTAATTTCTGTTTTATGCATAAAACACATTTTAGAAAGGAATAAACTATTTAATAAATTCTGAGTTTTTTAATTTTTAATACAACAATATGAAAAATAATACAGAAATTTAAACTTTTAATACTGAACATTTTCTGAAAATTAATAAGTTACATAAATGCTTTAAATTAACAGTTAATTTATGTATAGTTGAATAATGTTCATTTTGAACTGGATGCATTAGCATTTAATTCCAATAACTTAATACTGCACTTTTTTAATTTATCATTCACAGATGCAATCTCTGCATTAGCAACAGACAGCATCATTTGTCCAACTTTCACATCACTCATATTATCATCACTGATAGCACATGCTATTTTTTTAGTTGCATCATCCAAAAGTTTTTGAGCTACACACTGATTATCAAGCAAATTTTTCTTTTCTTCCTCAAGTTCATTAATTTTTTCTAATAGGTGCGATTGTTTAAACTTTTTTTCACTAGTAGCTTCTACAGCTTCCTCGTCCTTTCTTTTCTTCTCTAATTCTGTTACATCTTTTGACTTTTCCATATATGATGCATATTCTGCATGAGATTTCTGAATATAATGCATCATTTCTTTGGTATATGGAATGGAGGAAACAGAATTGCCATGCATTCGAATAACATCATGACAAATCCGTAAACTTTGAATGGTTAATTCCGATAAAGAAGCTCTTTCCTTTGTCACAACATAATTGTTAGTTGAAAACCCTCTTTCTGGTTGGGAATTTACATTCAATAACGACAAACATGCTTTAACCACTCTAGAAAGAGTAGGATATTTTATATAACCACCAGCATCTTTTATATTGAAAACCGCATTCCAATATTTACAGATATTTTGAAAACTGCATTCCAATATTTACAGATATTTTGATATTATCATAATCATTCTTAATCAAAGTCACATCTTCACACATGTAAAGAATCCACTCTTCATTCATCTTATCAAAATCTGAAGAAGTTTTATTCACATGAGGAATATGTTGAATTAATCTGCTACATGAACTCCTAGACTCTTCCTTTTTTTCTATTATAAGGAGACAAACACTGGAGATCTTTGAGTAAAGGATTTGTTATAGGAAGTTTTTGAAGCAAATGCTTTGAAGTTGCTATGTAGCAGCTTCTAATACTTTGTAGAAATGTTGTTTTATCAGTAAGTTCTTCCAGCATTGCTTTTGCACCATGACCTACTTCAATATTGTTTAAATTTAACCAATTTTTTCCTGAATCAACATTAATTTGTAGCAATTTTACTCCATTTTTTTCACTGATTTCTTCTGGGTTTAAAAATTTAAACATAATACTGCGAACAAGTTCATTTAACTTACTGTACATCACATGTACTAAAGGTTCGACTTTTTGCATTAGAAGTAAATAAGGTTCAAAAGTTTTACAAAAAAATGAAACAAAATTCAGATATGCCAGAGTCTTAGGGTCTTTCAAATGTTTTATAATCCGAAGATGTCTATCAGAAAGAGGAGATTTCGACTCTTTAGGTATTTTAACAATGAAATATTCCTTTAGAACATCATATTGCTCAACAATTCTCTCACAAACTGAGCCCAAAGTTAACCAACGGCTCTCAACATGACGAAGGAAACTATGTCTACCTAAAGTTTCTTCCAGTATTTCTAACTGTAAGGAATGATAATCTTCCCTTCTTGCAGGAGATAGCTTGAAAAATTGATGAATATGTATAGCAAATCCATCAATATTACAATCAATTTTATCAATACCCTTACGCAGTGCTCCATGGATTATGTGTAAGCAGCATGTACCCAAATCAATTAGTGCTAGTAAACTTTGCTTACTCAGTTCACTATTTATTTGCTTTAAAACAGCTAAATTAACTCTTGGTCCATCCATTGACAGCTGCATTAATTTTTCTAAATTCAAACCATTATTTTCAATAAAACTTAATAAAATTTTTACAATTTTATTGGCTTCAGCATGCCCTAAAAATGTGATTCGAGGTAACAAATGACATTTTTACCTTGTTTATCAGACCAATATGAGATGTAAATATCCAACTGTTTCTTTATTTGTTTTGTAGTAGTTTCATCGAAAAGTAAAACAAAATATGAAGTGCCGATATCCCGAAACAAAAGAGTTTTGAAATACGGACCTAATCCAAAATTAATCATATACCTTACTTTTTTGTCAGATAATTTGAGATTTTTTGCTATGGAGGAATCATCAAAAATTTCTCCGTAAATGTTAGCTAAATCATTCAAAGATGAAAAAGAATAATTATTTTTTATTGCCACTAAAACTAAAATGGTTTCAGCTTTAATGGTTTTCTCTGATGTCATTTTGGGAAGCCATGATTTGTTATTCACTACTACAGTCGATGTCGAGGATTCAGATGAAGTTGATGACTTGATAGTAAATAGTGTTTGATTCTTGTAACAGTTCACAGCTTTTTTGTGTTTTAATCCATCTGCATGCGCAAGCACTTGTCTAAAACCCATATTTGAAACACTGAATTTGCTTTTGCATACGAAGCACTCCACAGAATGAACATCGTCAACACTTCGGCACCATGTCTTGATTAGGCATTTATTCCCATCTTGCAGTTCCAACCATTTGTCGGAAAATTTTGTTTTCCTTGGCATTTTTTAAAAATAATTAATTGTTTTCAAAAAATAAAATTCTGAGCTTGCTAATAAAAATTTTTCAAAACACCCATCAAAATCTTTCAAAAAAGCGCGATAAGCATTTCAAGCATACGCATAAACGTAGGCCAATAATTCTCACAATTTCGATATCATTGTAAATAGTTGTGCCCTACTAAAACCAGAATCTTTGTCTGTAAAGGCACAAAATAGAATTTAATGGTAAACCCAAACCTAAATTTTTTTGACTTCAGACATGCGTGAGCAATGGCTGAAAACGAGGCGGAGACGAATGTATGGCAACCCTATTTCCGGTTTGAAAGAGAACAAAAAAGGGGGAAATTTTTCTCTTTCTTTTTGCATAGAAAGCAGTTGAAAGAAAAAATATATTCCACTGAAAGAAAAATTTACAACTGAAAAATATAAAATTATTAATTGAAATTAAACTTTCAAAGGAATGTAATAAAAAATTAAGGAATTCCAGGATTTATTTTGAAAAATAAGGACATTTCAGGACGTTTTTTAAAAAATCAGGAATTTCAGGAATATCAGGACAACTCCGAGCCCTGCAATTATTTTGGTAGTCTAACCGGATAGCTGTTTCAGAACAACCCAAACCCTTAACTCTTTGGTCAGCTTTGTAAAAAGTAAGGAACTTCAGTAATTACTATTGGAAAAACATTTCCCTTGGTAAAGTTTAGAACCTAAGTTAAAAGCCTTTAATGAAATCTCACCTTTAAACAATAGCAAAATTCTAAGTTTAAAAATTATAGTCATTTACTATAAAAACTAAGTCTTCTAATGTATATTTAATTGCATAATATATAACGATTTGAATTTTTCAGCTTCTTTCCTGTAGTCACTTTATACAAATACACAAGATTCAGTATTTTCTTTGTTACATGTGCATTTAAACATAACCAATTCTCTTTAGATTATAACAAGAGCTAATCTTTGCAAATGGATAGAGGATGTATATCAATAACATTACAGAACTTTAGAATATCACTAGTCTCAACTTAAAAGATTATACAGCATGTAAGCAACAAGTAATATAGAAATTAGAAGTTATTAACTTTTTCTAATAGGTTAGATTTCTTGGTGAAATATTAGAAGTCTGCTCAAGAGAGAAGTATTACATGAAGTCATACCATTGAAAAAACATTACATGCCAACTTCACGATTCTGAAACACCCATTTATTGAATATACAAAAATATTTAAACTTCATACTTTCTATATGTAACTCTGGACAGTTTATAAGCTCATCAACAAATTTAGTGACAGAAGTTTTAAAATCAGTTATCAATTTTTAATAATTATATACTATAACACTTATTGACTAATCTTGTTTTTCAAATAAATATGCTATAATTTTTTTAACAATTTAACTTACTTGACAAACAAGATTAAAAATTTTAAAGATTCTCACGAGTACATATAAAAAGGTACAAAATAAGCAAATTAAAATGGAAAAATTTAATTCTTACCAACGGTATTTTTAGATAGTTTATTTTCAAGTTCCTGAAATTCTGCATTAGCCTGTTCAAAATCATATTCATTCTCAAATTTTTCAAGTGTGGGAGCTCTTCCTCTACCTCGCCTCTGAACATCTGAAATTGAGCATTGTTTAATATCACAGTAAAAAATAAGCTAAACATAAAAAATTATGTAAGTTTAAACCAAAAATAAAGTCTATTTAGCTAATCATAACTTGCGTAAACAGTTTAATCAATAAATAATGACATTAATAAATTTATGATTTATTAATACTGAAAAGCCTTCAAGTTACAAATTTCCCATTTTCAGTTTTCAATTTGTCTGATTAAGTTCTTTCTTGAAATCTAAAGACTTAAAAAGCAATTCAAGTAATATTAAGTTATAAGTTAGGGATAATGAGATCTATATCTAAAACCTTGTTATATATTAATGGAAGTAAGACCATAAGTTAATGGAATGAAAAGTCATGTTTTTTATTATAATTCATGACCATTTTCAAAACTTGAAAATCTTTTGGATAAATACAAATCTAGCTTAAGAATTTGTTGCAATTTTATTTCCTGTTATTAAATAAGATACATTAAAATCTTAAAAATACAGAACTAATAACACTAATAAGTACTTTATAATTGGTATTTCAAAACTGATTTAAAATGGCAAGATACAATCAAGAGAAACAAGTAGATAAAAATAAAATTTATATTAGTACTTTAATTTTAGAATTGAATTGGTTATATATAAACTACCAATAACTAATTTCAATATAAAAGTTTTCAATTAAAGAGTCAATTACTGCGCCTAGTATTTGGTTGACGATTGAAAGACTGCCTTCGTCTAGGTTGCCCATTCATCTGCATTTGATCCCTGTTCCTTTGCTTTAATGGTTCTCTATCTAGTCTTGACATATTTCCATCTTCATAACCAACAGATACCTGTACACCAGCATCAGTTGTCATGTTTTTTCTTTGTGAAGACTGACCAGCTAAGTTTTTCATACCTGAAAAAACCAAACTGAGACTGAGTTTTTAACAATTCTAATCAGAGATTTAAAAGTAAATTCAAGAGTGACTCCATTTAAATTCTTAGGATTTGTCTATTTAATTTTCAGTATTAAATTTTTCTAAGTATATGTATACATAGAACTAAAAATAGTCTTATTCTTACCAGAATGTGCCGTTAAAACAGAAGGTATACAAGAATAGCTATTCATCTGTGAGGGGAAATTTTGAAACGCTGGGAAGTTCTGAAGCCCATAGAAAGCATTGTAAGGTTGACTAATTGACGAATAGTTAGTAACTGGTCCTGACTGCTAGATATCAAATTTAAAGACCATTAATAAATTTTCTATGCAAATATTTATAATTTTAATGTATTTCCACAATGTAACAATTTTAATTTATTGACCAAATTCCAATAACATTTTATTTACATTTTACTATGAACTAATCAACTTTTCCACAAGAAATCAGAACATAACTGAATACACCAAGTAGATCTAAGATGGTAGATGTAGATTTAAACTGTACTTACTTTGGACAAAGTCAACATGCACTATTGCTAGCAAAATTATTAGTTTTGCTTTCGATAAAATTTTCAAATCAATCTCCAGCCTTATATTGATGATTAATCAAGACAAGAAAAAGTTAATTTACATAGTTAATGATTACTTATTGCAAAGAACTTCCAAATCTTCAGTATCAACACATTCGTTATCTTGATTATAAGTAAAATCAAGTTTGCAATAAAATAAAAAACTAGCTATTTAATATCAGAAGAAATATTAGAAGTTATTTTAAGGCCCTTTATAGCCATATAAGATTTTTTTTTGGTGTTGTATATTTCAATAAAAGTTTAAGTATTATGGAAATACCTATGAACAAGATTTATACTATCATTTTTAGAAGAATTAAGACTGATGGTTGTTTTTATTAATAGAATACTTAATTTATGACAAAACTAATGTCAAAAATAACTCCCTTAAAACAAATATTAAGTAACTTTTTGAACAATTTTGTATGATCTAGAATACAAGATTGTTTAAAGAAATGTTTGTTTTAATTTTTATAACTTAAAACTAACAGACTCACATTTTAAAGCTCTAAACATTTTAAAGTAAATAAAAAGTACTTTTAAATTTAAAAAAAAAAAAAAAAAAAAAAAAAAAATGGAAGTGTAGATTTAAAAAAATCATAGGAAAGTTAAGATTTTACAAGACTGATTTTAAAATTAGTTGAAGGCATACCAATGAAATTAGTTTTCTATTGATGAAAATCGGGAAGAAATCTTCACAGCACAAATTTAAAATTTAGATTAAAAAAATGCTAAAGCATATTTTCCATAATCATTACCACTCATATTTTAAAATTAGAAAAAATCAGTTTCTTAATCTTCATTTATGCATTAAGTCATGTTAACATTAAGTAAATAGTTATGAAGGTACTTCCTTTATTTATATGGCGATCAAGATGAAAATAACTACAAGTTTATAGCGAAACTACAACCACTTGCATGTAATTTGTAGCTTTAATATCAAGGCAATTGCTTTAATTTTGAAATCAAAAGGCTAGTCTTTTCCATACAATTTTTGCCATATGAATTTAGCTAGATGAGACGCAAGATTTTGACAAGTCATACCTCTTTGCTTTTTGTTTCACCACTTAATTGAACCACACAATCTTTCACATTTTGAGTGTGAACATCTGTTAGATTAAAATTAAAAGAGTGATTCATAGTCAAATTACTGTAACCAGCCTTTGCCGTTTTGTAGGATTGCCAACGATCCAAATAAATTGACGATCTTTCTATTAATAAGTCTACAATCATTGATATCAGTGCGCTTGCTTTATAGTTTGGAATGTGAATGAGAAGATACTGACTCCTTTCACAGAATAACCTGCTGAATATCCATTGGTATGGAGGTACTCTGATAGAGTTGTTTTTTTTTCAGTGCATGAACAAGGTTTCTCCAATTTTGACTTTTTTCCATGATCACCAATACGTTCTTTTGGCTTTTAAAGTAAATCTAAAGAGCAAACAAACTCGTACAATTATTCCAGTCAATTGTATTTTGACAAATGTTTAGCTGCTTATCATACCACTTGATGTTAGTTCCTCTGCCCAGCAATACATGAAACAGTGCCGTTAAGACTGGTATTCAGAAACCATTATACCAAGTGTTAGATTAAAGGCTTTTTTATCGACAGCTTTTCACATTGCATTTTATTTTACATCAATTTATGCACATTCTATTGAGAGGAAGTACATCTTTCTCCTATAAAAATGAAATGGCATCTTCCTTACTCCTCAGTACACTAAAAACTTTTTTTTTTTTTTTACACAAATTTAAATTAAAAATCTATTTCAAACAGTTCAAATAAAAACTGAAAGTGAAAGCCTATATGGTTGCTTCAGTTTTCACCATAGCTTTTTTTCTTTACATTATTTGGCAATTTATTCCAATTACCGTGGAAATCAAGATGTACAATTATGAATAATCACACACACACAGTATATACATTTATTAAGGTGAAGAAAATCTAGAAGTGATAAGAAAATGCACGATCTTTAAAATTTTTATATCAAGAAAATTAATGTTGAGAAAAACTAAAATTTAAACAAATTATGAAACAATTTTCCTAGTTAAGAAATTCTTGTTCAAGTTTATTTAGAAGTTAATTACAATTACTAAAATTAATGACCAACTATTTAGGACATTTTAGAAAAACTACTTGTACCTGGACAATTGCTGGATCATGTGAAAGACCATGATGAGATTTAGGTGGTTCACATACATGAAGGTCTTTTATATCACTTGCTCTAAAAATTATATACTCATGAATTTCATCTCTTGGAGCCACAGGATGATCTGTTGGCCTTCTTTCTGTTCCAAATGATCTAACTAAAGAATAGTAAAATATTTTGCTTGCAACTTTTAATGC
>JAPDSC010111336.1:0-14315 GCA_026290005.1 Latrodectus geometricus | reverse complement strand
TGCTTCATTTTGTAAAGGTTATAAAACCTATATATATAAAAAAAAAATTGTATCATGAAACTAGATTTTATATTTATATTCTTATGTAAGAATTAGATCTGTGATCAATTGTTAACTTAATTTTTGTTTATATTTAATTTCTTCTTATACTACCATGCAGATTCTATTCTGGGAGTACTATCTTGTTTGTACACGATTTTATTAGGTTTACTAGACAAGTTTATTGTCTATATTATGTGTTTTAATTTGTTATAAAAGAGGTCCACGGCCAAAAGCTGCACACCTCAATACCCACTAAGACCAAAGCATCACAAAAATAGTCAATTTTAGGGGGTTGACATGTTTCATTGATGAGTTTGAATCAAGTGTTACTCTCTCCTACAAGAAGTTAAAATTTAAGAAACAGTTATGTTGAAAATTTTTCAGTGAAACTAAAAAACCATTCGTATTTACTAAAGAAAACTGTAATTTTCTTTAAAATTTTATTTATAAAGAAAGTTAAAATTTCAAACTATCTTGTAAAGATAATACGAAATAAATAAGACAGCTAATGTTTCACTATTTAGTTAATTAATTTTATACTATGCAACTATTAAGGATTTAAATCTATTACCAATTAAAATATATTACAAATGCAAAAGTTATTTTCAAAAAATTTTCAGTTTTCACTTTTCATTCAGTTGAATTATTTGATTTATTGTTTTACGAATATAATTCCATTATCTCTTAAAATTCTGTAAAATCATCATTTTTAAATATATTGTGTAGTCAGAAACAGTTGAAACAATCCTTGTATATTGAAAACATCTCTTATTAATTTTATATTTAAGTTACTACAGGGAAAATCATTTGAATATTGATTAAAAACCATTTTGGTTTTGCTGCCCCGATTATCAAAAATTGATGTATCCGTACAAAGCTCGATGATGGTTTTCCCGAGTAATTTGAATGAATATATTTCAAAATAATGAATCTTGCACAAAAAAAAATTTCTACTTTCTCGAACTAATTGCTATCATCAATGTTTTTTCCAGTAATATCTATAGGCTAAATCTTACATTTTGAACTTATCTAAATACATGTTTCTTTCAACAGCTTTATTCCATTTTCTTAAATATATACTCTATGTTCTTTAAAAATTACTTCGTCTTGTACAGAGTTTTCAGAATCATATTTTTTACCAGATGAAAGTTCTTGTTTTAGTGTTGTTAGTTCTGAGTCAATCTGTCCCCTTAGAAATTGTTAGAAATGTTATTGAAAAAGAAAATATTTTTTCGCTCTTTGACATGAAATTAATCATTGTTTAAGATGTTTTAATGATGTCCCAGTGATCAAGTATTCCAGTGTCCAGGCTTTTAATTTTATTGATGTCCCAGTAAGATAATCCATATTATGATTTCTTAAGCCTTTTTGTGTTAGATTTGGTATTCACAAAAATGTATTACATATCCTAATAACCAAGATGATAGAAGATGCTTTACTATCATTAAGGAAAATTTTACTTATTGGAAGGTTATTATTTATTAATGTAAATTTTCCACCAATGTTTTTATAAAATTTTTGAAATGCAAATTTGATATCCAAGGCTTACCGACTAATTTCATTATGTTATTTTAAAAGTTTAGTTTATAATAGCGTAATGAAAAAGTTTTGAGGAAGTCTAGTGGTTTTTCGACATCATCAATCATATTTGATAAAACTGCAGCTGGTCTGGTTGCAAACTACTATGGATAAAACCAAAATGTATCTTTTTAAAACTCTATCATAAGAATCTGTTTTTAAAGTTTGATAAGTTGCTTTCACACTATTAGTAGAACAGTGGATTTTTAAATTTTTCTTTAACAGATATCCTAAAGCAGGGGTCACCAAAGTGGTCTATATAGACCCCTAGGGGTCTATCTGACCCAAGGGGTCGAATGGGGGTCTATTTGTACTCGAAGGAAAAACAGTTCTTAATACGCAAATCACACATATCTAACTGCGTACGTAAAAATTTAAAATATTTTTATAATTGACTTAATATTATATTCTTTATAGAAAATAAAATAATTAATCAGAAAACAATCTGCCCCTTTTTTTCCTTATGGGTTTTCGTATGTATACCGTGACGTCACAGCTTGACCTTGTGACCAGTTTGTAATTTGCACGACTCATGGTATGTAGCCAGAAGAGCGATCCATGTCCGAAAGCTTTATCCATGTCTCTTGCTGGTGAACTCATCAACCAATTAGGAGCCTTTGGAGCAAACTTGGCGAGCGACGACACAACCGTTGGCTTTCTATGCATTAAACGCGAAGGGAATCTTTGTCGTTGGTTCGCCCTTTGTCTCCATTGCAAACCATACGAGCCTTGCATATGAGTAAGATGCATATGTGCGCTTTCCAATTCTACACTGAATGCTACAAGCGCAAAAATCATATGCATTTTCAGCTATCATTGTGAATTGTGAACAGTATCAAATGTGTCATTATTACTACTATTATATCTACCATTGGATAATTAGTTATTGTTTCTATAAAACTATTCGTTTAGTTTTGATATCAATTTTAATTATTGTAACTTGTGAAAAGGTAAGCTTTAATAATGTGGATTAGTATAATATACCAACTTAATTTTAACTTATTTACAGAACCCAAATTAAAAAATGACAGTTTCAGTATCTAAAAAGAAATGTCGGTATTATTCATTGGATTACTTAAAATTTGGATTTATTTGTTCTCTAACTATTCCTATTTGTCTTATATGCGAAAAAACTTTTGGAAATGAATACATGAAACCGTCAAAAATGAAAGATCATCTTGAAAGGCTTCATTCAGATAAAAAAAATGAAGAATTAGAATTTTTCAAAAAACTCCAAGAAAAATTCACATGTCGACCAACTCTAAAAAGTTTTATGAAACAGTCTACTGAAATTGAAAATGAAGGAGGATTAATAGCTTCGTATAAGATTTCGCTTAATATAGCAAAGAGGGGAAAACCCCACACAATCGCAGAAGAAATTGTAGTACCTGCAATTAAAGACATCATTGAGAATGTGATGAAAAAAGACTCTACTAATGTTTTAAAGTCTTTGCCATTAAATGCAAAATCTTGTAAAAAAGGCGTATTGACGAAATAGCCGAAGAAATAGAAAACATAGTAGTTTTGGAGCTAAATAATTGCAAGTTCTCTATACAATTTGATGAATTTGTTTTTGGCGTTTCTGCTATTCTTATGGCGTGTGTTAGATATTTCAGTAAAATTAAAGGAGAAGTCATGATGAATTTTTATTTGCTAAATATCTCGAAACCGATGGGAAGAGAGTGACAATTTTTAGACGTTTACAAGAATATTTAAATAGATATGAAAAAGTGCCCAGTATTCGTACTATTCATTGTGCGTTGCATAGACACAACTTAGTAGCAAAATATCCGTTCAGAGTTTCATGAAGCTTTACAGTTTTTTATTAAATCTATTAATCAAATTAAAGATCAACCTCTTAAATCAAGATTACTTGCAAAACTTTGTGAGGAAAGCAATGAGTTATTTAACCAATTACTTCTGCACACCGAAGTTAGACGGTTGTCTAGAGGTGTATGCTTACAACGGCTCGTCAATTTATTAAACTCCACGACAGAATTTCTGAATGAAATAAATCCTGTTCTAAGCAATGAACTCCAAAACAATAAGAATCATATTTTTTATTTAGCAGACTTATTTGGAAAATTTAATGACGTTAAAACAAAACTGCAAGAAAAGATGTAACAATTATCCAAGCTCGGACAATACTGTTAGGCTTCCACAAGTAAAATTAAATTTATTTAAATCTTTATTGCTACGTAAGGATTATAAGTATTTTTCAAATCTGCAACAATTAAAAATAAAAGAAGAAGACTTGGAAATATATACAAATCATCTTCAAAAATTAAGAGCTACGATTTGAAACTGCGCTTTGTTGATTTGGAAAACATCGACATCCCTGATTGGATTATTGCGCCATTTTCGGCGCAAATTGATAACGTCGACATCAACATACAAGATGAGCTTGCTGAACTATTGTCCGATCTTGAAGCTAAAGTGCTTATTAAAAATTTGACAATACATAAATTTTGGACTAATATAAATATAAAGCAAAAATATGTGAAACTTTACGAAATGGCTCAGCCATTTATGCTGTGGCGTTTCCAAGTTCGTATACGGTTGAAGACTGTTCCAGTCACATTAATTCAATTTGAACTAAAAACAGAAATAAATTAAATGTGGAGCTTCGAGGGGATTTACGGTTGAAATTGACTAATTTCGAACGCAATATAGCGAACCAGGCACACTCATCTCATTAAGAAGTAAAAAATCTGTAGATACTTTACTTACTGTTTCTTATTTATTAAATATTTAGTCTAATTTATAGTTTTATTTTAATTACCTGAAAATTACCTTTATGGGGTGTCTATATAGATTTCGAAAAATTATATAGGGGGCGTTGATCAAAAAAGTTTGGCGACCCATGTCCTAAAGGATAAGTTAAGTGAATTAAGGAGAAATTTGGAACAGGATGTTACCATACATAAGCAACATTAGAGTTCTTAGATATTTTTAAATAGGAGTACACGAATAACTACAGGAATTTTTTTGAGATTTTGTTTTGCTGAATTACATGATCTAAATATCAAATTTTGTTCTTAGAGTTCATTCACATCCAAATTGATGTACATTTCAAGCATTCAATTAAATTATCATAGTACTTGGGAAGAATTTATCCATGGAATATTGCATCGTTGAATATATTGTACATCAGGAAAATAGATCAACATTTGATTTAATATTCTGCAAAATTCGCCTAGAACAAATTCGATACCAAAACGTAAAAGAGTTATTTAATAAATTAATTGATATGTTATATAATTTGAGCTTCCTTACTTTCATAGTTCGTTAATTAGATCTAGTCAAAGCTATATTTGTTGATTCTTTCCATTTATAATGAAAACTAATAATACTATTTTGCTATCAAATGATAGGTAGAATAATGACTAATTAATTTCATTATTTGAATGCAAAATTTAAGTTTTACAAAATTTGTTGGATGACTGTAGAATTTTGTTTGAAATTTTACAGAATATATACTAACACATTCAGCAGAAGCTATATTTGTTAATTCTTTCCATTTATAATGAAAACATTCTATTATTTTGAGAAGTTCTCAAAATATTTGTATTTTGTCAATTATAAGTAATATTTTTTATTAAAATATTATATATAATTTTATTCATGAAATAATTATTTTGTCATAACTTCGATTTTTAAGAGAAAATGCTGGATAGCACAACAACTGAACATTTTCTGTATTAAAAAGATTCAAACAATACTGTCAATTTGCATTATTAAACGAAAATAACATCTCGCAGGGCTCTAATAAAGGGTAGAACTCCCCTCAGGCCTTTATGAAACAGAAATGTAACAACACTGTTTTAAGTTCTGTGAACGTGGACTATATGTGACCGAGAAATGTATCCATTGGCACAGCATACCATCGCTTCAGTGATGGTCCAGTGTGATAATGTTGAATGCATTTTGACAATGTGCGTGCTCTGTGATGCCAACAAGTATGGATTAGACTGCATGATGGTATAAAAAGAAACGTAATTCATCTAAAAATAAGTTACATCCACCCGAGGCCCAGTTTATCATTAATCACTACATTGGAAAGTTTTCTGTCTGTGATACAGTGTCAAAGATAGTCGAAGCTATGATCACTGTGTGTGTGAGTCTGTGCTACTTCAAATATTATTAAATAGTTCATGCTACCACTTATCTTGCAAACGGTCACATTTCTTTATTAAGTGTTTTGTGACTTGGTTATATAATTATTTAAGGTCATGCAAGTAACATCGTGTGTCTTTATGGTTGTTAGAGAAAGAAGACTTAATGAGATCCAGTCATCATTTCGTATGATAATCATCAACATATCTATTTCATATTCTGCAGACAATCATGGGATCTGGATCCATCCAAGCAGCATGATACTATAAACCGCAATCCCAGTGGGCTAAAAATCACTCTATTAAAGTAAATAACATTCTGGTCATCATTTTTTACGCGAGACGTCATGATAATTTTTCACAAGGGTAAAATATTCAAATGCAATCTATTAATGAGAAGCTTGCTACACAAATCTTTCTTTTAAGCACATTGTAAGTGTTGTTATCACAGCTATTTTGCATGAATGCTTTGTAAGGCTAATCATTTGCACATCAGACATCCTGTTATGTAAATCTCAAGCTAGTATTTTTGTGTCTTAGCATAGCAATTTTAACGGCTTTTTTGTGTATGAGCTCAGAAATTAAGTTATCGGAACATTCATACCTCACTATATCGTCTCTTTGTTAAACTGAATTGTACATCTGTATTTCTCAGCTTTTATAATCGATAAGCAATCAGGAAATCTGAATGGAAAATTTTTTTCCTCATTTTGTTTAATTTATCACTTTATATTGATTTGTCTTTCAATTTTTCTGTTTGACAAAGAGTTAGAGGAAGCAGCACTCGCTATTCAGTTACTTTAACTCATAAAATTGAATCTCAATAAGATTTGTTTTTGATTTCCTAGTCGTTTGTAAATGCGATCTTTTGAAATGAAATTCTTTGAATAGCTTGTAAATGTAATTTGCTTTTTTTTCCCTTCATTTTTAATTATCAAATAAAAAAGCTGATTTTTTTAAAATTCTCGATTTTATTTTTTATTAATTTGCAAAAATATAATATAATAAACTAAGTGTTATAACAATCATCATTTTCGTTAATCCTGTTATAATCTGAGCTATCAAATATTTTTAATATAAATGCTAATAATGGAAATAAAAGATCGACAAGATATTTAAGAACTCTATACCATTGCTCTATTACTGCTTTATTCTTCGAGCGTTTTTATATAGTATCCTTCTTACACAATAAATATTCGTATTAACCATTGCTCCTTTGACTTGATTTATATAGTTTAATTGTTTTCTAATTATAGACTGATGCAGACATTTTAGGTTAATTTAAATTTTTTTTATCTAATAATTATTAATATAGTTCAAAATAAAATTCCAAAAATTTAAAAATGAAAGTCTCAAAATCAAACACATTTTTTACAATTAACAAAAAACAAGACAAAATCAACCAAAGTCAAACCTTAACTTCTTTTTAGGAAAGAATCTCTACAGTAAATAAAGCAAAATACCGCTGCTTAATATTTAAAAAAGGTATTATTGGAAAGAATACATTTATGTAAATACTAATGAAGAATTTTGGATCTTTAAAAAAAGATATCATTGGATCAGAATGGGTCACAATTATGACTTTTAATCAAAAGGTTGAGTCGTCTATAGCTATAGAAATGAAAGAATTTATTTAATAATTTTTGAATAAATAACGTTTCAAATTAATTTATTTTTATTGGGAGTTTAATCTTCTCAATGGAATGTAAAGTAAAAGCCATTAAAATTATTAGTTTTAAATTTTCCTATCTTTTAAAAAACTTTCTATGATTGATGATTAATAACATAATTTTATTTAAAATTTAACTGAAAAGAAATTATACTGGGAAGCTTTATCATAATTGTAATGAGGTAGAAGAATGAACATTACTAGATTTAAAACAACCTTTGCACGTTTTATAACTGTTGATATGTGTACATAGTGTTTTCTTTAATCATAAAAGAAACTTGTTTTTTTTTTATTTACATCATTCAAGTTTTAGATTTCTCTTTCACAATTAAAGGGTTTATTATGCATAGTATAGTAAAAACTAAGAGGTCCCACAAAATACTGGACAGTGACCTTGAATCAAGTTTGTATAAGTGTGATAAGTGCATTATGTGTTCATAGATGAACAAATTAATAACAAATTTAGGTTAGAAACATCTAAGATTCTCCAAAAATTTTAATTACTGTAAGTTAGGCGAATTTTAACCTAATTCCCAGTTAGGAAACACAAAAGTTTATTATGTTATAATTCAGTTATATATTATTGGGTACCTAACTGGCTGAAACTGCTTTCTTAAAATATCATAAATCTGCTTCTTTAAAGCAAGAATAGTTACTATAGGAGGACTTTATAATCCTTGCCAGCATATTTTAAAGAATTGTGAAGTACCTGGGATGACCCTTAAAGTTTTATGGGTTTCCCCCTCCCTTGAAACATGGAAATATACTCCATAATCTATGGTAAAATCATTCCGGAAAGCAATTTAAGTCTTATATGCTATAATTTCCTTCAAGAGCATTAGGCTATAAGGTAGTCCTAAATGTGTTGTCAAAGAATTTGTATACATTTTTATATTTTTTATTATATATTTATATATATTTTTACTGCAAAAATTATACTCTCATTTTTATATCAATAGAAATTATATTACGTGCATTACTGTTTTACACCGATATTAATCGAATTATCTGTGTGTGGATCAAAAATGGCTTGAGAGTTATATGGGCTCTTGACTTTTGCGAAGTTTTTTGAGCTCTGTTTACGTCAAATCATCCATAACCAGATTATCTCCATTAAACTTTTTTTTTTATTAAGTATTGATTGCCTTAATTTTTTTCTTTTAGTATCAATTTAAATAGTCGAGAAATAAAGTGATCATATGCGAAATGTTCAGTCATTTTGATTGAAAAGCAGAATAGAAGAAATCATGCATTAGTTCTGTTTAAGGGTGCAATTGCAAGTAAAAGATGTCACTCTTTTAAAGTTATCAAGAGTCTTGTGGCATTGTTCTTTTGTCAGGAGTGATGTCACAATCTCAATGGATCCTTTAATTCTAGGTAAATAGTCCATTCATTAAAGTTAGCAGTTTGAATGCTACATCATATTATGATGCATCCATACTTAATTAGGTATATGATTCATTGCCATACAACAATGTAACATTGTTCATGATTTTTGCCACGATTATGGGACTAGATATGCTTTCCCATATCGGGATAATCAATGCTTTTTTGTACCCTCTGATTATCAGAAGTATTCTCTTGTGTACTCCACAATGAGGGGGTATTTCTGCATGAAGAATATTTTTGTTGGTATTGAAGCCCCAGTATTAAGCCAATGAAAGATTGGTTGCTTTATAATCGGTTTACCCACTGTTAATTGCGTGATTTTAAACGTCATTCAACATTATTCATCCTTTGTTGCAAATGGAATTAAAAGGAGGTAATTTACTGACATAACTATTTATATATTAGAATCTTGATATCACAGGGTAAGGAAATTAGAATATCTAGATGACTAGTTTTCTTCATTGCTTTTTGTAAGATCGAACCAAGGAATGTAAGACTCCTAGGTTTCAATCTTAACCATTGTTGAATAACAAAAAGTGGATGTTTCATTGCTTCTTTCTATATAAACAACCATCAAGGAAGCCACTAAAAATAATCCGTATTTCTTCTTTTGTGATATCTAAAGGCAGCAAAGTATTTATGAAAAGTTTTTCCAAAAAAATCAAGTGTGAATATCTAAAAAACCTTATAAAAGTTTAGGATTGAACTACTTACTCTGAGAAGACAAAAATAGAGCAATTTGTAAATCACGTTCAAACAGTTTGTCTTATAATCAAATGTTCTTTACTTTATACATTTTATATATGATACGAATAAAAATAACAACTATAATCATCAACTGTTCTTATTCTGCAGACATTCGATTATCTTCTTGTAGATTACGACCAATCAATTTCACATCATTTGTCTACTTTTCATAGAATGCAGTTCAATAGCACGGAAATTTATGTTCCAATAAAAGCCCAATATGAAAATTCGCTTTGGCTATTTATACACATTCTAAGCTATTAAAGTAATAATATAAAAATATACTTGTTAAAAAGAATTTACATGGTGCTAATGAAGTTTGACATTCTTGAAACTAAAATACCAGGAACTTCAAAGTATTACAATTAATCTTTCAGACGAAAATAAAAATAAATAACATTAAATAAGTAAAATTTTGGAACTGAAATATTTCTGGACATTTAGATTGACGAATCCTGCTATTTGAAATCATTTGCTTAAATATTTTAACTATACTTGTTATAAGACTAAAAGAATAGTTAAAGTAAGTATATATAGACTAAAGTAATAGTTAATCAAAGTGGGAGATTCTAATAATGAAAGATTACAAGACGTAGACGTACTGGAAGACTGTAGAATGGAAAAGGATAGTGATAGTTTGATCACCTTTAGCAACACTTTTTATTTTGCAAAACGTGACTACGACTGAGGTATATACAAGAGCATGATTGCAAAAATCCTTATTTGATGTCTCTGATAACGAGATTTTAATTTACTGAATCCATTAGATTAACTACATCATTTATTTGTATTAATTAAAAGAGGATATTTGAAATAATGTTAAATTCTTTTTTATCTGAATCATTTTTGAATGTTTTTCTTAAATAGGTTAATTTCACCGATTCAACTAAAACATTTATTTGGGGTTAATCTCTCAGATACTGAGACACAATAATGTTTTTCTTTTTATTGAAATTTATTTTAAAGTTCCTGATAAGGCTAATTATCTAATTTTAAGCTGAGCAAGATTGCAAACATCTTAGAAAGGGAATTCCTTATTCATTGAATTTTAAGATTACCTCTGTTAGATCACTGAGACATATTCCATTAGTAAGGTTTGGAATGTGTTGCTCAAAGTACTATTGAATAACTTATTTGTTACATCTGCACACCCAATCGGCAGAATTTAACACTTATTGATTGGGCAATTTTATTAACATTTCCTTGGGGAATAAAGAATAGTAATATTGTGATAAGATTGCTCTTATAATAAACAAAAATTATTTTTTGCTGCTGTTGATCATTATAATAGTTTTATGGTCTAATGAAACATTACAAGGCATTTTCCGCATATGCTTTGTTACTTTAAGACATTTTTATGTTTACAAGAGAAGTTTAAATCTTGCGGTGCAAATTTTTTTCGATCTACATTTTTTGGGGAAGAGAATGTTCGAAATATTTATCGTTGAAATAAAGTAAAACTGTTTTTAAAAAACATTCGGTTGAATTAAAGGTTTAGTTTTTTGTACAAAAATGAATGACTTTGTGCTGAAGATTAATTAAATATTCTAAATTTTAATTAAAAAAATAAAATTAGTTTCTAAAGAATATAAAAAATATTACCTGACATTCCCCCCCCCTTAAGTTATTAACAAATATTAAAAGCATTTTTCATTATTTACATCGATTGATGAAACTACTATCTGACAAGAGGCTGGAATTTAACTGTGAGCATCATAAAAAGTTATTTATCTTCAAGGTCTAGTTGTATTTTATTTTAAATGTCTCAAGGAAAGTTCTTTTAATATTTTACATTGCATTTAGCTTATATATATTTTTTATTATTCAATACAAGCATGCATGACAAGCATTATTCAATTGAAGGAAAAACATAAGACGAAAAGAAAGAAGAATTAAAAATATGTTGGTATATATCAGTACAAAATAAACACTGTATGAAGTTATATTGTGACAAAACGTTTCCGAGTTTCGAGAACCATTGCGTTTTATACTGTATTCAACACATAATATTTAAAAGCTTAGAAATATTAATTATTTATCTAAAATTGAAGAATATAAGGAGGAAAATAATTATTCTGCACACATCTTTACAACATTTGAAATTTTCGTTTCATAGTTTTGTTGTTATGAATAGTAATCGAACGTTTCATAGTCATAAGAATAGTTATTGCTTTTTAAAATAAAATTTAAATCATAAAACCTGAGACATTATTTTCTTTATTTTTATTTCGTTTTTCAATTAATTTATTCCATCCATTTTGGTAGTTTTATAAGTAAATAAAAATAATAAAAAATCATCAATAATCAGTAAAAATTTTAAATAAGAAAATTTTCAATAATAATATAAAATAATGTGAAACGAATTACACAGTAATACAGGCTTTCATTATTAAATAGTGTTTATATTTAATATTTAGAGTTGACGATATTAATTTCTTTATGTAATTCTGTAATCATATAATCCAAAATGCAACAAATCTTAAAATTGGTTCCTGTATAACATTTTATTTTAAATTTTAATTATAATGTCTACAACTTCTCAGAAATATGCAAATTATATTTTTTTGAATATCTTTTCTCATAGTTTTTTCAATGACTCATTAGGTCCGTAATGATAATTTGCATTATAATTTTTAACAGTATTTATTAGTCTAAAATTAATTTTTGAATTTTTGTTGAAAATTTACTATTTAATTTAATTACTTATAATATTTTTTTATATTTTAAATATTTTTTTACATTTTAAAAATATTTTTTAAAATGTAAAAAAAAAATATTTGTATCAAATATCGTTGCTTAATTTAAATATAACTTATTATATCTCTGAGCGGCAACAGATGGCAGCATATTCGTTTTATTTGAACGGAATAGTTGATCCCAATTGCAATGTAAACGGACCTTCTCTGTGGTCATTTCTCACTTGATGTATACATTTTTTCAGTACTGTCATTCGCTTCTGTCATTATGTGTTGACAACTGACATCAACGCCGGTTGTTTATTTTGTTTCGCCGTAAGTTCATTTTACGAGGATTGAAACAGCTTGATGAACAATATTATTGTGAATACTTGCCAAAGAGAATTATTTTAGTGTATTTTCTATTGACGAGTATCTGTATTGGCAGGTAACATTGATTTTTTTCTTGTATACTTTATAGTTTCAATCGGTATGGAAAATTATACTATTTCCATAAAGAATATACATTTATAAGCATATCATTGAAAATTTATTAACACGTATATTAATTATTTTGAAAATCGTTTATGATTTTATATTGTTGAACGTAAATATTAAATTGGTTCTGTAAATGCATATAGAGTGAAATTTTGTCTTACTTTACTTCATATTTAGAAATAAATGAATCTTATGATTTACGATTATAAATTCAAAAAATAGATAACGTATTATCATGTTCATTTAAAGTCAGAAATGTATTAAATGCTGCTAATAATTGATTCATACCCAAATGTATCAGTTAAACATTTGAAAAGATATCCTGTGATTACATTTATTTACTAATTTCAAGCATATAAACTTATATTATTCAATTATATTCACTTAATTGGTATCAAAACGTTAGTATTCATTTTAAAATTAATACATATTTATAAGGAATACATTCTGTATATGTACAGAATACATTTGTCATACTTTTTAGTTTATTTTTTGTTTGCATAACTTTCATAAAAATTGTTGTTTAGAGTGTCAAAAATATATTTCTAAATTTTTATGGATATGTTATTGCTTATTATAATTTAGTAATCAAGGGACAATTAGTATATTCTGAAATTGTATTCATAATGTTAAAATTTTTGCATAATTTACTTATTTAATTTTGTGTGAATATAATTTTTAATGTTTAAATAGTACTTTTTATGAAAAAAATAATAAAATAAATTTTGCTTTTAAAGGAAGGAAAATTTTAATAATTATTAATGTAAAACATAATGTTATATCCTTTTACTTATTTTTACCATCTATTTTTATCTTTGATTAAAGCTTTTTTTTTAAATATACAAGACATTTAAATGATTACTTAGTATTTCTATTACACATTAATTTTTTTTTCATATATTAATTTTTTAAAAATAAAACAGCAAAATTTTAATTTACTTTTCTTATTTTTAATTTTATAAATATAATTAAATGTGTAATTCTTGCATATGATATTTTCTTGATAGTTATAATATTTAAAATTGCCTGAATTTTTAATTCATTTGCATTTTTTATAGGTATGTTCTACAACTAAGTATAGTAGAATTAAAGGATAATTATATTATACAAATCATATACATTGTAAATCTAAGTGCAATTGTTATGTTATGTAAATGCAGTTGTTAGAAGTAAAACTACATATTTGCTTGTGTATTTTTTTAAAGGAATTCGATTTATTATTTCTATCTCCTATCTCATAACTTTTTCTGGTCATTTATTTTATTTCTGAGATTAAAGCAGTAAAGGTGAATATAAAATTTATTTTATTTTATTGTTTTATTATTAAAATCAGGCATTACTCTTGGTAATTTATCATACAGATTCAAAGAAAAATGTTGCCAACATATAATTTTTTTAAAATTTGAACTAGAAAAAAAATTGTCATGTTATTGAAGCATATAATGTTATTTTTTATTATTTTCAATATTTTCTTATCTATGTCTGTTCGTATTTATATTTGCAAGTTTAATTTAAGTTTTACAAAAATAAGTCCTGAAATCCATTAATGTATATTAAATTGAAATGTTCAAATTTGTTCTTTATTCAAAAATATGCAAAAAA
>JAPDSC010111333.1:0-14033 GCA_026290005.1 Latrodectus geometricus | reverse complement strand
TGTATTAGTTTTGGGAACTGAAGTTTCAAAATTTTATTTTAAATGATGTCTACTTTAAAAATTGAAAAATTTTAATGAATAGGAATCATTAATAATTATTTCAGTTCTGAAATAACATAAAATATGTATTTATAATAAAACAATGTACATGATATTGATTACAGGTTATCAATTTATTTTTAGAAAGAAAATCAAATCAACTTAACATTTCCAAGCAATACGGATTTTTACTTCCTGTACGCAGAAAGAATTTCATGTGTGTACTTTCATTAATGTAATGTTTGTATAAATCAGCGTAATAGCCCATCTGAACAGTTTTATAGTTCTTGCTCTCCCATTCACATTCACTGTAAATGTAGTTTTCCCACCAAGAGCACTGCTCGGCTAGGAAGTAGCACATACCTTTTTTGATACTTGCTGTAAAGTATTCGTAAGCTCTACTATGACTGCAAGCAAGGGAGGCAACTTCTTTAAAAGCTTTTGAAAAAGAATAAAGAATAAAGGAAATTAAAAAAATTTTAAAATGTTGACTACTTTTCAAAAAATATTTATTTAGTTTTGTAATGCTGTTTTCAATCAAAACTATTGGCATAGAGCTAAATAAGTGAACCCATTATATAGAATTTAGTTTACATTGGTAAAAAAAAAAGCTACTAAATTTTTAAATTATTTATAATACTATTAATAGAGTATTTCTAGGGAGTTTTAAAATAATGACAATGAATGCTTTTAAGCAATTATATAAAAAAACAATTTTAAGAAAAATTTATTATTAAATAAAAAAATAGATTTATCGGTTAAATTGCGCTTTAGGTCCCCTACTTCACCAACACGCGAATTTGAAGCTTTTTTTCGCGCATGCTCATTACTCTTTTGTTTTAGCCTTTTCATTGGTCGCTAATTAAGTTTCACTTTGAAATAGCGGTAGAACTTTCGTCATGGCATCGGCGATTTTGAAAACGCATCCAGTAGGGGACCTAAAGCACATTTTCACCAATTTGTCTTGTTTAGTTTTATGTATTTTGACATTGAATAGTAGAGTAGACAGCCTAATTGATGAGGGAAGTTGTTAGGCATTTTAGAACCACCAGGAAATTGCCATTCTGGAAGATCTTTCGTCGGTAGAGAGATATGTTCACGTGCTCTAAATGAAAACACCCGGAAAACCCCCAAGCTCTATTCCGAAGGATGTGCATGCACAGAATTCAACATTGACTTCTCTTTTTCAACATTATCTGGAATCGAATCCAGGAACTTACGCAACTAGAAGCACTGTCTTACCACAATTGGCCTTAATTTATCAATTTGTTTAGTAGGGTAGAAAAACCGAGTTAATTTTGAGATAACAGATAAAAAAAGAACTATTGAAACGTGTCAAAATAAAAAGCCATTTTTCATTCTTTAGTAGTAAAGAATTGTTTTAAAGCAATGTGAAATAGCTTGAACATATGAAACAATTTGACCATAAACATTAGAACTGCTAGAAGGAAGCAAGTCTAGCATTACTTTAAATTAATTTTTTTAATATTTTAAGAGAAAGATAACTTTTAATTAATGATATTTATTCTGCGTTATTCATTATTATAATCTAATGTTTATTCTATGAATAGTGAACACAATTCATATTCTTCATCAAAATTATTACATCTAAATGAAAATTGGTTTGAAAATTAAAAGAAAATTTCGGGTTTTTTTTTTTTTTTTTTTTTTTTTTTTTTTTTTTTTGCTATTTTCACAACGCCTTACAAATTTTCCTGTTTTTAATTTTGGTTATAAGAACCAAACATTTGCATGTAAATATTTATAAAAATAGTTTAAAATGAAATTTATTCGATTGCTTTAAATGTATATTTTAAAACAAATATTAAAACAGAATAAGACTAAATTAAATTTTTATTATTTTAACATTTACTTGGTCCCCTATACCCCAATATTTTATTATGATGCATATATTAAATTATAATAATATTAAATTATAATAGTAATACTAAATTATAATATCTTGTTTTTTATTTTTAAAAGAATGTGATTATGAATAGTTTATAGCCAAACACACTTAAATTTTAATGAAAAATATTTAAATGCATGGATTATTTTAATTTCTAGATTACTTCAGATTTTCGTAGCTACCATAAAAATTCAAATTTAAGGAATTCATATAAATACAGAAAATAAATCATAGGCGGAATGATTTCAAATATAAAAGAAGAACTCCGAATTTAAAAAGAGTAAAAATCATTAATGAAGGAGAAATGATGCAAAGAAAAACTTCTCCTTCTTTGCTGCATGCTTTTGTATTTTTGAAAGAAGAAGTCAATCCTTACAGAAGAGTATTGTAAGAAGCAATGGACTGGTACTTCCGTGTTGTGCCACATAAGGCAACTTCTATTGATTGATTGATAAATTACTCAACCTTCTTCATTTGAAACGCGTCAAACTAAAGCGCTTCTTTGTTAAGGTGTCACAAAGCTCACATACTTGGACATTTTTAGTTATTTAAAAAAGATTAGGTGATGTGTTTTAATTTTTTTGTTAATATCAACAGTTGTCATTAAGATGTCAATGATTTTTGTGCTCATTTTCATACATCAATTTAAAAAAGAAACATACTTTTCAATTTCGAGATAAAAAAAAATCAGTTGAAAGGTTTTTTATTTTAATATATTCTAAACTTTAATGAATGATGGAAGAAAGTAAAATAATTAAAAATCCTAAATTTAATTCCTTTTTAATGAATCTTATCTGTGTAAAATATTTCCTTGTGTATTAATTACTTTATTTTTTTTTATTATAAAGCTTTTGTTCTTATTCTTCTAGACGGATTCATTTATATTCATTGGCCTAAGGAAGTAATATATTCAATTAGTTCCGAATGCATAATATAATTATAACCCATTTAATAATAATGATAAAACATACCAATGTATACCGTTATATTAAAACCATAATGAAAAATTACACAGATTTCTTTATTGGCTGAGATTTATTGTACGGTCATCCTTGGCGCGATTTTTCCACATTTGGGGATAAATACTATTTTCTGGCACCTCAACCAATTACAACCAATCGTAGATGAGAGATTCCGACCAATGAGGCAATATTTCTCAATATTCTGCCTATTTTTATACCTCGCTTGTGCAAACTGGCGAGATTTTTGGCGACTTTTTGATAATTCGCCAAGGATGACCGTACAGTAAATTTTAACCTCTTTATTTTTATTATTATCAATAATGGCAAAGTTTATGGGATAAACTGAAGTAAAAACTATTTACTTTCTTTTGGTCCCTTAGCTGCCACTCTAATCGCAGTCCAAATGGGTGAAAGGATTTGTAAAATTTCAGCTGCAAGAGATAACTTAGCTTCCCCTGCAGTTTTACATCCAGGTTGATCTTTACCTCCATTAGGATAAAAGTCAAAATGTCCAATAGGCTCAAATAATCCAAAACCTAGAATTAAAAATATATTTTCCCTATAAATTAAATATATTTATTTCCTTTTAACTTAATTATAATGAAAGAAAATCTATATTGTTTATAATGGAACCGATTCTTTGTTATGGAGAGCAATAGTTGTGTGAATTAAATATGATAAACATGTTTGAACTAAAAATTATTGAAAGTTCTATTAAATTCATTAATCATGTAAAAAGTAATTTCCATCGAAAATTATTATTTTTTAAGTTTGTGTTATTAATAATTTAGAATGTAACAATTTTTTAGACACTTATATTTTCATTTTTGTAATTCGTTATTGAAAATTTTGTATTTACTACATTATTGTTGTAGTAATAATAAATATTATTCGGAAAACTCTATATTATTTCTTAATTTCAAAATTGATAAGTAAAGAACTAATATAAGTTGAATATCATTTTAATAAATGGTTCCTTTTTTGTCTTAATTTCCTATAGATCTATCTTATCATAGAAGAGTTTTAAGGTGATTATTAACGTCAGAATAATAATTATCAGTCTGCTATTTTAATCAGGAAAGAAAAACAAAGTTTTTTTTTTCGTTAATAAACCAATGTGCTCAAATTGTATATTAAAATTTTAGCCATGGATTATTGAAAATTAGCATCTATTTTATTGAAAATCAAAATCATCTGTAATTGACTTCTGATATTTACAAATACATATTCTCGAAATATGTATTCCTGTTGGTGTAAAGTTTATAAGCAAAAATTTACTGAGCAGATGTACTGACCAGATATTACTTTGTTATCAAAAATGTACTGACCTGATATCACTTTGTTTGCCCAATTAGTGTGAATCACGTCCACGAAAAAAGCATCTGTTTTGTCTAATCTCGATTTCTCATCAACATCATTAAAATAAGGACCAGCTGGATCTAATCCTTAAAAAGAGGAATGACAATGTAAACAAAATGAGAATTGCATTTCAATATGCGCGACATTAGATAAAATAAAAAATCGAAAAAAAATATTTGAATCAAATTACAAAATCTTAGAACGCTCAGTGTTTCGCATAGTGGTATCTTAGAAATTATTATAATTCCTAAGCTGTAAAATTTGACATTGGAATGTATATAAATGGTTGAATTATATTTGCATTTTTCTTTTATTTAATGTTTACTGAAATTCTTATTAATTTCTAATTTTTCAGAAAAAGATTCAATTTAAATTTTCTGTTCTATCGAATATATTATTTTTAATGTGCAAGGAAATTTCTTACGACATATATTTGCCGTTGTTGCATAATCTAATCCTAAATTTATTTCATAACAGCTAATCTTTATTCTCATGTCACATACGAGATTTTTTTTTTTGTATGTAAAATAACATTTTTTTATTATTAAATGGGATTTTTTTCCCTTATTTTTAGTTATAATAGTCAGTAAATGAATGATAATGTTTTTTGTTACATTTATTGATATTAAATATATATATTTTCTTATTCAGTAAATAACAAATTATAATTTCAGTCAGTAAATTAAGCATTACCTGTTACTTAATGCATTACCTGTTACTCAAAGCATTACCTGTTAAATAGATTTATTTTGTATTTTGTGATAAAATATTTATTTTTTAAATATACTTGTATTATTCTGGACTAAATTAGAAAAATGTATGTTGAATAAGAATATATCATTCGAAACAGATGATCGAAATAAAAGTTTTTAATGTTCTCTTTCTATTTGTTTTAACATACATTTTGTTGTATTATGTAAACTCTAAACTTAAATTATTTTTCTTATCATTGCTTCGCTCACACAATATTATAAAAGTTACCAGTTATTCGCCCAATCTTCATTTTCTTATCTCTCCTCAATAACCACTTTCCTGCAAAACCAGCTCCATGGGAACCCAAGCTATGTCCAATAATATGAACATCTTGTGCTTTCAAATGAAACTCTAACTACAAATAAACATTATATATATCTTCAAAAAATTTTAAAATGGATAGTTGTTTTTTTATATAATTCTTCACAGATTATTTAGTAGAATACACATTTTGAAATCAATTATTTATAATTAGGTAAGTTATGATTACATATTTATTGATATATTTTGAAAATAATGAACGAAATATTTAGTATAAAGTACGCATATAGCGTAATTGGTTGCTAATGATGTAGTATATAGATATCTAATGAATTGGCTAATAGGACTAACCGATGTGAACTTAAATTTATTTCCCGATAGATGTTGTCCTTGAATTTCCAACTGTGATAACTTAAAATTTAAAAAATGAATTAATTATAATTAAATATCACATTTAATCTTTATATTTCCGAGTTTCAATGCAATAAATGCATCATTTGCTTTATTAATCCTCGAAAATATTGTTATTTAATATTTATGGTATATTTAAATTACTCCAAGGTGCTGATATCTTCAAGATATTTCATTAGTAAGTATATAAATAAATATTCTGATTTATAAATTTATTAATATTTTTCAATATATAAAACAGAATACAAATAATTTTTGTGAAATAATTATAAGAGAGAAATCCTTAACCAATTAACGGTTTCTTTCATTTTCCCATCTTAAAAGTATTTCAACACAATCAATTTTTCAAATTCTTTGTTCTTGAAGGAAACATTTCACGGAAGGTATTGTTACGATTTCTTCGTGACAATGAAAATGTGATAATGAAAAAATAAAGAAGATTGGTTATCTTCAAAGCAATTTTTTTCACATATCCCAATCACAAATTGAGTCAACGAATTCAGTTTGGAAGTTCATCATTCAGAATTGGCAGTTCATCTCAAACAGCTGGCTTTGGAAGTCATAGCCAATGTTCCCAAAAATACTATTAAGATTTTTACTGATGGTAGCAAAATGGCTGAACGTGCAGGTAGTAGTATATATATAGTGACACCTTATGACAAAATATCAATCAGCCGACGCAACCCGGACTTTTGTTCAGTTTTTAGAAGTGAGCTAATTGCAATTAATGAAGGGCTTGAGGCTGTCCTATCAATGAAGTATTGTGGATTCACATTTGGTTTCTGATCGGTGACCTGAGTAGTATCTCAATCTTAAATAAGTTAAAACAGATTTCGCAGCATCACGAGATTCATTTACAGTGGATCTCTTCACTCGTAGGTATCATTGGGAACGAGCTTGCAGACAAACTTGCAAGGGAGGGATGCAATCAACCGATTCCAACTTCATCTATCCTTACCTTTCAGAAGTTGTACTCCCGGCAAAAGGAACAAACTGTGGCAGATTGGAGGGTTCCTCCAACTCACCACTGGTATATGGATGGGAAGCCGGGAATTGCCCTTGCCCTCGACTGTGATAGAGGCTCCTTAACTGGGCTAACATGACTCACCAGTGGGCACATTAAGTGCCTCTCGTTTTTTAAGGGAAGAAAGAAGTACGACTCCTGCACAAAGTGTTGTGTTCACGAAGCTTCGCCACGGCACATTTTGGATTGTATGGACCTCTCTAGGGAGGACCTCTATGCAACTCCCCTTCTTGTGCTAAACTTTTTAAGAGTCAACGGAATTCTAGATCTTGTCTGGCTCAGTCAGACTTTGGAAGATAAGAAAGAAGAAGAACAGAATGAGTATAAATAATTCAGCTTGAAGCTTTTAACATAGGCTAAAAAACTATATAGTTTCTAACTCCTTGCTTCACTTTTTACTAATTCATGGCTTGGCTGAGGTCTTAATTTATATTTGTTCGATAATTCCTAGAACATTCCTCTCCGAAAATTTCTAGTATTTTCCTATTGTAAGCATTGTAACTTGTTTCCTATAACTTCTATCGACTCGAGACTTCGAGGATATTAACTTACATTTTATCATCAGAAATATTGCTATATATCGCCAATAGCCAAAACTGTAACCAAACAATATCTCCAAGATGGCTTGGAGTTTCGAGACTATTTCTCAGCTCTACAGAAAACAGCTATTTTCACAAAATAAACTTTGTTAAGACAATAATTTTACAAATTAAAAAATAATGATACACTTACTAAAATAAATAATTGAACAGAAATATAAAATATTTACACTATTTACATTTTTTCGTAAGATTATTGAGTAAGCAGCTTTATCTAAAGTTCAGTTCCTTTCCTCTTTTTGAATTGCTAATCAACTTGTCTTTGTTTCGAAGTATTAGCAATGAAAATATTTTAACGTATACATTAAAATATTAATTTTAGGCATTATAAAATTCATTACATTCTGATTCCTTAATTTTCGTTACAAGTGTAATTGAAAGAATTATATTTTATGATTATAATGAAATATCACCATTGCTAAACACAATACTATTTTTTTATTTTTAGTTCAAAATTATGTTGTTAATTTCATGATTAATATTTCTATATATATAACAAAGCTTAATATAATAGGCATAAGATAAGAAATCAACAAAAAAATAAACTATAAAAGTATAAACAACTGTCCCCCTACACAAATTACAAATGGGTGTGACAAATGTACACATATATAGGCATAAACAAAAAAATAGTGCGCAAAAATGTAAGGTAAAAAATTAAATGTAGATTTGAAAATTTATAAAATTGAGAGATAATGTCTCTGAGTTTTCAACAAATAAAAAAAATCATCAAAGCATAAACTTCTACTCAAGTAATCGACTCAGGTAGGCATAATAGATTTTGTCATGCAAAACTGTCTCCATTCAATCTAGGGAGTGAAAATTGAATCAATTTTCACTCCAATCAATTATCGGAAAATATTCAATGAAATTTTCATTGAATATTTTCTGATTAATCATTGAAGAGAAAAAAAACATTTGATTCCGCAATTAGAGCATATATTTTTTATATCAGTAATTGACACTGGTTTGTACGTGATGAATAAGACTGTGACTGGTTTAATTTTTTCCATAAATTTCCATTATGTGTTATGCGATAAATATTTCAAAGATGTTTCCTAAGGTTATATTTTCTATGTTTTTCAAGAAATTTAGAAGATTATTCCAAGGAATGTATAGTAATAAATGTAGAATAAATAATATTTTTTTAATAATGATGATAATTCGTTTATAGGTTTTTATGTTAGTCACTTAATTCCTTAGATGATTCATGCAAATAACTTTAAAATGAAAATTATTCTAGATCGTACATGTGATGATTGTTATATATACATATATGTGAATTAAGCTAACGTTTAGAATTTCTATAATTAAATAAAATTCCTATATTAATATTTAAATTCCATTTAATATTTTCACAATTATAAATGTTGAAAAAACACACACTTATAAACATATTAATACGTATATTATCATATGTATAATAATAAATGAAGAATATTTTTAAGTGAGAAAATGTATTATAATTAAGTAAACAGAGATTCAGAAAATGTTTTAATTAAATTGTATTTTCATAATTAAAGAAAAAAGAATGATGTGATATAAAAAATACAACAGGAATACGTACTATAAGACGCATTATGAAAATTCCTATTTCTTCTCCTACGACTTTGACATTTGCCACAGCTTGTGCGTACAAGGGACCATCGCCTGCTGACCAATCAACGATGAATACGTTGCATTTTTCTTGTTTGATCAGTGCATCTTTCATTTCCTATTGTTAACGAAGAATGATGTAAATTAATATGAAACCAAACTCTGATAAAAACCTTTATTAAATTTATCATATTACAATTAAGAAATAAAATTTTTATAAGGGAATCAGGGTTGAAATTATACCTGATTGAAATTATTGGACATTAAAAATATTAAATTGCATTTTGAAATAAATGCTTCTCAAAGCACAATTTTAAATAAAGCTCTTTAAATTTAATTTGGAAAATTAAGTGTGAGAGTATTTATAAATAACAGCTAAAATTTCAATACTACTTACATATAATATTAAATAAATCCAAAGTAAGATTAAAAACTCATTAATTTGTCTACTATTGAAAATATCTGACTATAAAATTTAGTACATGGTGATTTACAGCATTGTTTCGTATTTTTGATAATTATTGAAAAAAACAAAAAACAAATATATTTAGTTTTTATTAAATTCTTTAACAAAAGTTTTATTTTAATAATATATTAAAAAATGGTAATTCATTTTGAGTGATCAAAAGACAAGGGACTCCTTTTTTTCTCTTCTTGTATCATATTTTAAATATTAATAGTTTTAGGTTAAAATATTTCTTTGTAATATCATATTAATATCACATCGCATTTTCCATTATAGAACGCGACTAATAAATATTTTTTCCCCATTTCGATTAATACACAGTTTACATATCAACGGAATTCTTTTCCAAGCTTATGGCTTCATTATTAAAATATTATTTTGGTAAAATTATAATTTAGGGTGCCTGGTTGGCGATTTTTGGTTGGTGCTATTCCTGCTTGCGCTGAATTCCGTGCAAACAGGTATGGTGGCTAAAACATAATGAAATTGCATTGAAGACATTATAAAAAAACTTAATAAATCAAATAAAATGCGTAAAATAGCTTGGCAAGAATTAAGGGGGCACTCTCAAGTATAGGCAAATCATTATTTTATTTAATTGTAAGGAAATTAACGAATTTAAGTTTGAATAAGCAGCTCAGTTTAAATGTTTAGGCGGATTGTAAAGGGTTGAAATGACATAAAAATTAAAATGAAAAACGGAATCAATATGGCTACCAGATATTATCATATATTGCGAAACCGGATTAAATATTAATACTGAATAACAAAATAAAAATATTACACAAAACTAGTAAATCCAATTGCTTTTTGGCTGGAAATGTTAGGCAATTAACAAAGAAGACGACGAGAAACTGATGAAATACGAGACAAAATTCTGAAATTGGAGAATAATATACAATCGTGAGCTACAATCAAAATATAACCTAACATAATAAAAGTGATCAAGAGTTACCAAGTAAGATGACTAGGATATGTATTTCAATGTAAAAATGAAAAAAACCCTGTTAACTTCCTAAATTCCAGTGGGGGGAAAAGCAAAAGGATAAGATCGAGAACTACGTGGTTGTTAGATTGTAATAATAGATGAACGACCTGGAAGCTAGCAAATAAAAAATATATCATTGAATAGATCAAAATGACGTAAGCTAATTGAGACGGCCTTGTCTGGCAACTTACTGTAGTACTTGCAAAGTAGATATTTTTTTATCCATATTAATGCAATAAGGTAATACAATCAAAAACATTTTGGTAATGTCACAACTTGCAGTTTTACGTAAATTGAAAAATTTTGGGGTTATGTACTGGTTAAAAAATTTACATTTTCAGAGCTTTTTTCGTTAACAATATAAATGTAAAATAGTTATGATGTTAAGTTTAATAATTACCTCTGCCCAAGGAGCATTGCCGCCCATATATCCATGAAGAATAAATTTAGTCTTTAATTCTGGATTGAATTTCGTATTGTTTTTTAAGCGGGAATCAATATTTCCACTTGTAATGATTTCAGCTTTCTTTTTATTATTTGGTGTAAACAACCGAAACTGAGTAGCAATCTTTTCTCTACTGTTTGGTTCCAAAAAGACAAGTTTTTCTGCAGCCAATGTGTCAACATTTCTTTCAGACTGAAAACTCTCTGCACGAACATAAGATTTTTGCACGTTCTGACCTACAGAAAAATTGTGTTAATAATTCAGATATGCAATGCAAGTAATATACATGTGACATAATATTATATAAAGGATACTTTTTATGCTGAATGTTATCTATTAAATACAATAACTAATAAAATTTTATTAATAAAGATATTAAAAAGTTACAAGACAAAAATTTTCCTGTGAGTTAATATAATTAAGATTTAAGGAAAAATACAATTATACAATTGTAATAGATTTATATGTATGATGTGGAAATATTATATTTTGTAAATTTTCTTTCCCCTATTTTCTCACAAGGAAATTTAGAGGGTAACATTTTGCAGTAAAATAGATTCAATAAACATTTACCAATATATGAGAATAATACAGAAAAATATTGATTAATTTATAATAATAATTTTCATTTTCAGATACATTGTAAAGCAATACAAACTTACAGTTTTAAAAAGGCATAAAAATATGATGCAAAATGTATATTGCCTCTATTTTCAGGTAAGCAGTATTAAAGATTTTTTCTTAATAATTTAATGCAATTTTTAAATTACGAAAATTTATATTTATTACATAAATAAAAATATATGAAATAAGTTTAAATATTTTTTTAAAAGAAAACAACTCACACTTACCACCTATTTCTTAAAAGTCACATTTGATTGTAAAAACTTAATTTACTTTTGTAGAAATTTGTATGTTAAGAAAATCAAACATTGCAGATTAGTTTCTAAAAATATAATTCCTGACCTAAATAAAACCTATTAAAGTACTTTATAATATTCAAAATTAAGTATACTCGTACCTTTAACATCATCATAAATATTTATTTTTTGAAATTCCACATGTTTAAAATAAAGGATAAAGAATGAAACTCCAAGCAGGGCATGTAAAGAAGGAGACATAATTAAAAGTAAAATTCTGATAAAAATCTTCATTTTCTATGATTTATTTATTATTGATAAACCATAGGAAAAATACAGGTGTTCTAGTTGATAATAAATTACATAATTCTTATTTTCGGAAAGATTTATCATGATAAATAGAAATTATTTAGTTAATTATTTTTCTTTGGATACTAAAATATGAAGTAAATAATTTCCATTTTACTTGTAATTTTATTTAATACCAAAAACATAGGGACAAGATAATGAAAATCATCTCTTTTTATGTTAGTAATAAACTGTAACCCTTTAATAAACTTTAATTGTTTTTACAGAACAGTAGAATTTATGTCGTTAAAATTTAATCCATATTGCCTCATAGATTCAGAACAGATCATAATTTTTCACTAAAAAATTATACCAAAACCACCATCTTAAATTAACATGTTCAGAGATTTCGATTTATTTTCATAATAATAAAAAACTGTTGAGTAAAATTTTAAGCATAAATGATATTTTTCCGAATAAAATAAAAATAATCAAATTTTTCTCTATTTGACTTAATACGAAAGGCTTACATTATATTGCCTTTTTTATTTAATAATTTACATTAATTCCTTGTAGATATCATATTTATTATTTCGTATGGCTTCAAAGTATTATTTAAATTTTTAAATGTTAAAAAATTTCATTTAATTTTAAAAATACAAATATTTGTATGCGTCGTTTGGAACTCTACACTGTAACAACTCTTCCCACATTGTTTGTAATATCTATGTAAATTTTGCTTTTTTAAGCAAATTGCCTCTAACTTGTTTTTTAATCCGTTATTAGAATTAATTGTCTGACAATGGCAGCTGTAAATGTTCATTTATTAAATATGGTTTGGTAGATTTTTCTCTTGCATTTAACATATGAATAAAATATTAAAGTACACAAGGTATTTAATACTCACTGTTACCACCAACATAAATGAAACTGTTCAATTAAATTTAGTAGAAAATTACCGAAGAGTTTATTTTGTTTGAGAAAAGTCAAGCCTATAGCAAATTAATTCTTATTATTTTCTATCACTGCAGCTGTTTTCTTTAAAATAAAAACAGATAATGTATTTACGAATGTCAATATATTTTGCTACTTAAAAAATTGCGCTTGAAGTTCTTGTTAATGAACAAAAAAATACATTGAATATAGTATACTTCTGAAATTTAAAGTTTGTTATTACATTAAAAAGTTAAAGATAAAAACTTATTTAACATAAAAAAATTCTAGTATTGTTTTTAAATTTTCAACTATATAATTATTTTTTCGCTACTTAAACATAAAATTTATTCTATAAATCCTTAAGTGCTTATGATTTACAATTTGGACTGGAAGTTAATTAAGCCTTTTAAATTCTTATCTTAATTTCTCAGCTATGGTTGGTATTTATTAGTTTTTTCGAGATAAGTCATCTAGATTAAATTTGAAATCAATGAACTAGTAAGAAATTCATTTTCGCGCATTACTTTCAGTTTCATTGATATCATAGTAATAAATGTTAAAAATTAATATGACTGTTAGTTACAAATTGTAAGCTCTGTGATTTTTTTAAATTTTGAAGGATAAAATTTTTTAAAAAATAAATTTCATAATCATACTAATTTAAAAGCAAATACTTTTTACGTTTATCAGAAAAACTGACAGTTATAAAATTGTTCAATTGTTGATTCATTGAGAGAAAAATGCAGCTGTTATAAAACAAAAATAATTTTAAATGTACTTTTTATCAGGATTGTTTAATTTCAAAAATTATTATTTAATTTGAAATTTAATAAAGTAATAGTAATTTTACATGAAAAATGAACTTCGTAATTATAGGCTTATACAGACATTATGATTTTGGGAAAATAAGGAGAGTATTTAAGGTATTATAATTTTTCAATTAAAAATCATCATTGAGTTAATATATAAAGATAGCATTTCAAGAATGAAAGGAAGCAATTTAAAGCTCATGGTGCTGCCATCTATTGTTTAAGCAATTAAAAATACATTCACATCTCTATTTGTCGTTAGAAATATCGGTTCTAACGATATCATCATCGTAATGTATCAAATCATACATTACGGTTTAATATCAAT
>JAPDSC010111326.1:0-24077 GCA_026290005.1 Latrodectus geometricus | reverse complement strand
TATATATATATATATATATATATAAAATTTAGAGTTGTGAGTTGAGGTTTTGCCACTGGCTACTCACAAGGATTCTTATGAATTGTAGAGGAATAATGCAGTTTCTGAATGAAATAATCTTTTCGAATTTTCGCTATAAACAATCTGCTTTCTATTAAAATTGCATAGATCAGTAACATTAACATTCTATAATCATAAGTAGATCATTAACATTCTATAAAACATGTTATTTACCCTTTCTACTGGATAATAGCCTGTCAACATCATCAAAATAGATTAAACATCAAAAGTATGATAGTTATATTACATTAGCTTTTCAGTGTAATTAGTCTTATTTTTAATAATGTCACACTAAGCACGAAATTAGACTCGATTTACTGTTGCACGAATTTCTTTGTATTTCAATGCAATAAATATAAGAAACATCAAATATTATTCTAATTCGGTGCTCAAACATAAACCATGAAAGTAGACATTTGACAAGAAGATACTGTATTATTTATACTGATTAATACAATAAGAATATATGTATAAACAGCATAAATTTTATACTATTTATACAATAAGAATTTAAAATAATGCCCATCATTGTCAATCTAGAAAAAGAGAATGGCAACCATGTTTTTATGCTTCTCATTCTTACATCATATTTATCTTTCAAAACACCTTAGAAATATTACTAAAATAATATTTTGAAATATTTATTGAAACTATAAATCTTTATTATATATTTCCAGCTATGATTTTAAGAAGCATTGGAATTTTGGAATCTTGTTTATTAAAAAAAACATGTTGTGTTATTTAATTGTAAAGAATGAATTTTTATGCTTTAATTGTGATAACAAAGGACTTCACTGGTTGAATGGATTAATAATCATATTTTCTGTTTCACCAGAAATACAGTCTTATAATCATGAGTAACATGTTTTAGAAATACACTGCTGGCCATCGTAAATGCAGCACCCTGAAAGAAGTACGCAAATAACATGAAGTTTACAACATACATTAGTGGAGCTGAGATATGCAAATGATTAAAATTTCAGCCAGACGCACATCATGTGCGCCTGCGGCGCCACTTCAAAGCGTTATTTAAGGCTTGGAGATTTTATCGATTTTAAATTTGGCAATTGTGTTTTTGTTGTGGTTTTTTAAAAAGTTATCAATCATTCTAAGTAGAAAACAGTGATCATTTTTTTATCAAGTATATTTTTGATCAAGTAAGTTCGACAGAGGAAGGATCGTGGCCAACCAAGATAGTGGAATATTTTTCAGGAAAATCAGTAGGCGTGTTGGACGAAACCAAACAACTGTAATGCGGATATGTATACGTTGGATACATGAGGGTACGACGGACCGCCGTGTTCGATCACATTCACCTCAGTGCACCACTTCACATGATGACAGGCATGGCATGTGACGCATGGCAGTGACGGATCACTCATGCGTCACATGCCATGAATCACGAATCATAGCCATATCACGAATCATAGCACAGCACATTCAGTCTGTACCGCATCATCCAGTGTCTGCGCGTACCATTCGACGCTGCTTACAGCAGAATGGTTTAACTGTAAGATGTCCATTGCTTCGTCTGCCTTTGACGCAGATTCATAAATGTATCTGCCGCCAATGGTGCGTTGAAAGAATGATGTAGACTGCAGAATGAAATGAAATTGTCTTTACTGAAGAATCACGCTTCTGTCTGCAACACAATAGTCGCATTTGAATCTGAAGACACCGTGGGGAAGAGGATGTTGAATAGCTACTTTATGCACAGCCACGTTTTTCCTGTATTGGATACTATGGTATTGGGCGGTATTGGATATCACTATCGCTCTCTTCTAATACGCATTGCCGGTACTTTAAACAGCCAGCGTTACATCTGCGAGGTGTTGGAGACAGTTGTCCTTCCTTACTTTCAGGGCTTTTCAACAGCCATATTTCAACTAGATTATGTGCGACTACACGTGGCACGCGTTTTAGAAGGTTTCTTCATCAATCGCCAGGTTGAATTGCTTCCCTGACCGGCTCACTCACCGGACCTTTCACCGATAGAAAACAAGGGGCTTATGATTGCTCAACAATTGACCCAGATTATATCCCAAGTTACCAAACCAAATCTACTTTGGCAACACGTGGAAGCTGCTTGGTTTTCTGTACCCCAAGAACACATCCAAAGTCTCTTTGAATCAATGCCGAGGCGTGTGGCAATGGTGATCTCGAAAAATGGCCGCTACTCTGGCTACTGATTTTGGCAGAAACCACACTTGTCAGAAGTCTATAAATTTAATCACTTGATACTAGATCAACATGTTATTTACAAAACAAATTTTTTGTGATATATCTCTTGTCCTTCTTGGTGTTGCAATTTGGGTGGCCAGCAGTGTATTTGATAATATGCATGTCAAATAAATCTAAAAAATTATTTCAGCATTAAAATGAAATATCGGTCAATGGGAAGATATCAGATAATTGAATTAAAAACTAATACTATATTGAATAAGAATGTATTTCTGAAGACGGAAAATACTTAAAGTTGTAGTGTTTCTTGAAGAACAAACAATAGGAATAAACAATATATTTCATTGATTTGCTTGAAATATTTAGGCAATATTGATTCTTTTATAAACTTGATTCATAGTACCATCTACCTTTATAGTGCATACATTGATCTAAGTATTTTCCTTTTACAAAGAATTTAGTAAATTTTCATTTAAAGTAAAGGGCGAAAGAATTTGTGTTATAAATATTTACATTTCAAAAAGAAAACATGGAAAAATAGTTTCCTGAAGAGTTAAATAAAATGATAACACACAAAACTCAACAAATTCTTGAATTTCTTTAGTTAAAAAAAACACGGGAAGTCTCTCAATTCTAAAGTATTTTAACAATAATTAATTTATTATAATCTAATGAAACTGTTTATATAGTATTAACTCTCAGATATAATTTCTTTAAGTATTCACAAATGATTTAAAGTTAATAAGACGAAAGTTACGCATTATGATGAAATCAAGAAACAGAACATGTGACTATTATTAATAAATCAAGACATCACTGTTCTATTTTTACAATTACAAAATTCCCTTATACGAATAAATTTATAATACGATTTTCCTAAAACAACTATATTTAGGTATAAAGAGCTAACTTAAATTAAATTCATTATAATAAGTGAATGTTGAAATTTTATACTTTAACTATTAATAATTTTTAACTTTTTAACTTTAATAATTAAATTTAACAACTATTATTAAGAGTTAAAGTATAAAATGTAATAGTTAAAGTGTAATCTAAGTTCTTCAACTTAAATAAATTTCCTTGTAGCTGTAAATAATTTTTGGTTCATTTTATCTTACTAAAGTTATCTTTCTTATAGTTAAAGTATAAAATCTGAAAATATAACAACATCACCTGAATCTACGTGAAATAATATTTTGGTATGAACCTGCAGACATACTTTCTAGCAATAATATCTAGCTATAATGTTTTAAAATTAATGTTTTAGCTACTCTAATTTGATCTGGATTTAGTAAATAAAAATGCTTCGAGTTTTAAACTGTAATATTTATTTAATAATTTTCGTTTTAATTAAATAAAATATTCTTTATTAAAAATACGAAGCTTTATTTATTATTAAGCATTTGATAAAAAAAAATTCTTGCTTTATTCAATTCAGAAATTTTACAAAGTATTTTAACGTTCTCTATATTATTTTTATTATATCTGTATTATCTTTAAATTATTTTTATTATTTAATCTGCAATTTTTTTTTTACTTAAGTTAAAATATTTTTTAATAAGAAAAATCTTTGTTCTATTTTTTATACTTTTTTTTCTTATGTAACATATTTATGAAATTCAAGATTATATCACTTCTGGTGAACCATGCAAATCTCTGGTTTAAATTCAAACTTTTAAAATTTTCATCTCATTTAAATTTAAAACCAATTTTTAAGCATAATTTTAGTTAAATAACTATCAGCATTTCTTTCATATTAAACAGATTGATATCTAACTGAATGAAAGACAAAAAAGCATAACGATATGATTTTTTAAATAGTTAAGAAGTTTAGTTATCACGTTTTCACTATAAAAATTAGCTAAGAAGTTAGATAAAGACAATTCTGTTTGACGCAAATTTAATAACAATTTATAAAAAGATTTTAATAATAAATCATGCACCTTCATAATAAAAAATTTTAAGAAAAACTGGCATTTTAAATGCATTTTAAAATTTAAAATTTTAATTTTAAAGAAATGTCTTAAGACAATTTTTAAGGAAATATACAAATTTCTTTTACTCATCGGTAAATACAACATTACCTATTCTATAGTTATTATTTTGAATGTAGCATTCCCATTATAGGCTTAATTGCATTTATTGTAAAAGCAATATTGCTATTTTTTTAATAATGTATTATCTAGATAAAAAGCGGAAAATATTCAAAATAGAAAATCTATTATGAAAATAAGTTATTCCCACTACAAGAATATTCTTTTAAATATTTAAAGATAGTAGTTTTAATCGATGATTATATTAGGAATTATACTCTAAAAGTCGTAAATATGCTAATAAATGACCTTAAAATGAAAATATTATTTATTCATGATTTATTGATTTACAACTTTCCATGTTCTGCAAATCAAAGGAAAAAGATCAAGTTTACAAAAATTGAAGTTTGACAAATAATTATTCAAATTTCAATAAAAAATGAAAAGCAGTGAGAGTTTATTTTTTTTAATAGTAAAGATTGTAATGCAATACTTTTATTTTATTGGTAAAGCAGTATAAGACATATTTTGGCAACAACCAAGTTGGAAATCTTAGATTGATATTGCATTTCCCATGCAAATTGCATTGTAGAGCCATGAGATACTTTACAAGTCACTGATAGGGTGACTTTGCGAGAAATCTCGATGGGGTTATTTACAAACGGCATTTATTATATGACTAAACGATATTCATTCTATGACATTTTATGTACTGTAAATGTACTGTAATTGATAGGTCTGACTCTCAAAGACCATTCAAAGGTAATCCAAGTTTTGTAGATGAATGCTTTTCATTTGTAAAAACAGTACGTATTCAAAATGCAATTCCATCTCGTTAAAATATGCAATTTTAATTATATGAAGGACAATATCTGCCACAAGAATATGATTAGAGAAGAATGCATGAAATTTATTTTTGTGTTAATTGAGACATTGTGATTTCTATATATTTCACCCAATAAGAAATATCATTTATGCTAGAATTATGATCTAGTAAATTAAACTGAAAACAAATTGTGATAGTTGGAGACAATTGTATTCATTATTGACCCAAATGAAATTCATATAAGAAATACAATAACATATTTACGTATAGAGAAAAACTAACATATGATTATCTTTTCACTTAATATTTAGTAGTGAGATGTAAGAAGTTGTATAAGAAATCGTGTGACTTTACAGGAATTGCTCAAATCTGTACAAATGATCGCATGTAACTGTCAATGTTCTGAAGTTATATATGGCATTCCTGATTCTATTCTTTATCCATTTGCTGCGATTTGTTATACTTTCATATTGCAAACAGAAACTTACCTCGTGCTTAAATTCATATCTTGAAGACGCTGTAATTTAAATGCATTTCTATAATGTCTTCTACCTTAATTCCAAAGAGTATGTTTAGACCAATTTCGAAAGTATTGTTGGTTCCTACTCTATTCTGTAAATTCTATACTGATTTATATGTATACGCAAGCATTTAGTTGGCAATCTTTGCAATTTATTGAAAACATCATGAGTAAAAGAAATGTCATTGTGTAACCCTCACATTGATGTTTAGGATTTGCCCATACTAAATATTGAAAACTATTGTCTTTAATGAATACATTTAAAGTTAGAATATTCTAATTTCCTGTTGATATCACAAAGTGTAAATACTCTGCACAATATTTCTGATGTTTCAAATACCGTGATCATGCTTTATTCATTTTACTTGCACATCATCAATTAAATTGTCAGTTGTTTTTCCTAATTTAGAAAAGTGTAGATATGTATCAATAAATTAGAATCAAATTTAATTTAAATTGGGCATTGATAATTAATATATTATGTATAATATATAAGTAAAATGTCAGTAGATAAATTATTTGCAGTTAAACGATCGATTAAAATTAGTTTCAACTTTGTCTACCCAACTAAAAGAAAAATCATTAAGTGATCGATTCTCAAAGTATTTGAAATTCCTGTGTAATATCTCCTCACAAATATTATGGATAAAGAATAAGAATTAATTTTTAGGAAAAGATTGTCCTGATTTAGGAAGACTGGGTACTAGATACTCAGAAAATCCATTTTTTATGTTATATACATTTCCTTTTTAAGTCTTTTTTTTTTTTTTGTTGTTGTTTTTGTTTATTTTTAGAAGATTCATGGGATCGTGGACTTGGTCTAGCCAGAGGCTACATCATGAGGAATAAAACAACATTGCATTATTTTATGAAAAATCTTTACTTTGCATGAAAAAAAGTTTTCTGTTTACTTATGACTGTAAGAAATGTCTCGGCAAAATTTATTGCAGCCTCATATATCATACTTGATGTATACTACTGCTGCGTGTATACACATCGTTACATTTATTTACCATTGTTTATTTGAAAATACTATTTTTGATATACCATGTTTTCTTTAAAATACTATTTTTGATATACAAATGTTTTTTGATCATGTTATTACATCAATGCTATTTGATATTGTAACCATTCTAATAATATGTTTAAAAAGACGTTAGAGAGGAAAAAAGCATTTTAGATTTTTATTTTAAGTTCTTATAATAGTTCTATTTCTAAATTTCAAAAACTTTTTGTTAAAGTCAGTAGATAGAATTGTAAATTAATATATATCATTGCTGATTGATAAAAATATCTGAACTCAAAATATGCAAATTTAATCATAAAAAATTATAATTTTTTTCAATTAAAAACAATGTATAATATTTTTAAATATTTCCTAAATTTCAATCCATAATATCCTCAGAGAAATGATGAACAGAGATACTAAAAAGTTTAAAAATCAAAATTCAAGTCTTTATTTTATTAATAAAATAATATATCAGTTATTGTTATCAAGTTAAAAAAAATACCTGTCATCAGAAATTTAATTAGAAATAAAAGTAAATAACATTTTTAATTTACTATTTTTAAATAGAAATAAAGCACTTAAATTATATTTTTATAATTAAATTTAGTTTAAGTATGCTTTTCTTTTATCATAAAATACATATGTTTAGGAAGTCTAAATGAAAATTTTGCTTTATATCAAACAAATGTTTCATTCTACATAGCAAACAGTAGCTAAAAAATTTAATCTTAGTCTCCTTCACATGCATAAATATGAATGAAGTATACCTTATTCGTGGATTCTTAGTAACTATAGAAAAGACGTAATAGAAAATGCCAGAAATATAAAAGTAGATGAAACATTAATGATTTACTTTATCAAAAGAAAAGCATTTGAGATTAGTGGAATATAAAGCAAAGTCCTACATAATGTCAAACAATATATTAAAACTTTATTATTTAATTTTATAATTAAGATATTTTACATCATATAATACATTATAATCTTATTAATTTAAACTTAAATGTTTCATAATTTTAATTGTTTGATAATATATGTTTATGTATGTATATTATTAAGCAAGTATAATTACTACTAATTTAAATTACCTTTAGTTTTTTATAATTAAGTAAAATTATATTTGATTAATTTTTATTACAATTAACATTTTTCAGCTGCAATATATTCACAAAGCTATATTTTACAAATAAACCTAAAAAGCATACGCAATTAGTTTCGTGACAGGTAACAGAGCATATAGACCAAAAAATATACTTAATCGAAGAAATAAATTTGAAAATAAACAAAATTTTGTAATGAAAATGTCATTCGGGGAAATTACCGTCGGAATTTCTGACATATATCAAATTGCATTAAAAATCGTTTGGGCTGAGCATTGAAATCTGGCAACCCATAATCGTGGGAAATTCATCAGCTGCCATGATCATTAAAACATTTGAATCCTTTTCTAAGATTGCGTGCGAGCTGGAAACTGAAGCAGCTCATCGTGCTCGATAGAATTCTTCAAACAAACAAAAGCTTTCTTTCTTTTTTTTTCAAAAGTTATAACTTTCGGTAGTTGTTCCATGGTAAGTTCCGTGATTTATTTGTTTTATGTGGATAAAGAGAGGAAAAAGATCGTTCAACTTTGTTTCTTAAGCCAAAAAAACACGAAAAGAAATTTTTTGCGGCAGTAAAAAAGACGTATAACTCAGAAGATGACTTATTTGTTTTTGCTTAGTATATAAAAATTAACGAATGAGATTGCAACAAAACCAATTTACTTATCTAATTTATGTAAATTAAATGAATATATTAAGTTTATGTAAAAACTCACTGTGTGTGCCTATATTAATAATAAGAAAGAGTAGTTTTATAATTCTGAAATGGATATTTTGTTTAGTTGCATTTCTGGAAAGAAAATTATATGGTTAGTAAAAAAAGTGACAAATGATGGACAAATATAAGTATGTATGTATAAAAACTGTGTAAATGGAACATTTTCTTTTTTAGTTAAAAACTCATTATCTGAGCTATTATTTAAAAAAAAATACCCCTCAAAACAAATGCAAACAAAAAATGTTTATAGAAATTGAAATTTTTTAAACTCAAAAGTATGAGACATGAAACAGTTTAACCAAAATACAAATCACGTAAACTTTTAAGTAGGAACGAATTTAAAAAATGAAGATTTTTATGATAAACTACTTCTAAATTTAATTGATTTTTTATCACGATTAATTTCCTTGTCCTGATTGAAAAAAACGTTAAAAAATTCTTGAAATTCTTTAATAAGCTCAACATTTGCAAATTAATTTTTATCATTTTTGTACTTGTGAAATAATTGTAACTTATAGAAATAAATTTTGGTTATCCTGTCATGAAATCTAGCAGAAGAATGCAAAAATTTTATACGTTAATATGAAGAATTGTTCAAATAATTTTCCATATCATAAAGAAAATAAATATGAGAAACATTTTCATCAGATGATAAACTTTTAAAAACAGAAAAAATATATAGACCGTTATATGATTATTTAAACGCTGATCTTCCTAATATATTTTGACTGAATCATCATCATAAGAAAAGAATAAGTTTTATTATATATCAGACTTGTTGTTTATAGTAAAGCTGTTTAATTTATGATATTCATAATTTTAAAAGCTTAATCCTGCAGTATTTTCCCATGATCTTATTATATGATTTAGTGTGCTTGTTTTTGTTTTGTTTTTTTAGTTGATTTGAGTAAAAAAACGTGAAATAATATTTAATTTAATTTAATATTATTTCAATGTTTACATATATTATCAAAAGTAAAATAAAATATAATTTTAATTATTCTATTCTATTTTCCATCCATTTTATTTTTAAGCATTCAATTGAAATTAACTGGTATTTCATACGGAAATAAATAAAAAATAATGCATAGATATTTTTTAATAATAGCAATAGATAATTCTTTGAGAAATAGAACGTTTACCAATATGTTAATAATCTCTTTTTTTAACATATGATATTAACACACTATTTACTTTATGAAAAGTGATTTTACAAAACATATTGTTCTAAAATGACAAACATTTACTTCTACAATTTAAATAAATCAATAATATAATGTGTTATGCAGCCTTTTCAAATAGTTTCATAATATTTTAAGCAATTTTTAATTTTTAATTTCATGTGTTAGATAATCAATAATAAATTAATGACTGATTAATGATGTTTTTTAAAAATTAAAAAACATATATATGCTTTGAAATGAGAGATTTTTATTTGAATTTTCTTTTACAAATTTTGTTAGAGGAACTAGAAGTCAAGCCAATCCATCAGAAAATGAAAAAATGTATCGTTACAACACTAGTTTGAAATTTAATAAGAATTTGTATGCAATAATTAATAAACAACATTATACAAAAATAAATTGAAATCATTTAACATTAAAAATAATTTTAAAATGTCATACACATAATTTCATATATTTTTCGTAATGTATTGAGATGTTTTTAAAGTTTTTACGATATGACAAAAAGGACATAAAATCATACCAATAAATAATTTTACGATCGTTTTCATTACAAGAATGCATTTAAATTTGTATATTATATTTTATCTCGTAAACTTTATCTCGTAAAAATTGTTTATAAGAAAGTAAGAAACTAATATATGCTTGTTCTTTTCAATACGAAATTTGTTACTTTTCTCTGGAAAGACTTCAGCTGAAGTAATTAACATATCACATATTAGAGCTATTAAAGTTAACTAAAATCTGAAAAATAAAGATTTATCAAAAAGCTACTCGTACAATTTACTGATAATAAAAATAAATACAAAATTGCACGTAGAGAAAATACCAGACAAATTTGGTACTTCAGAAATACATATGTGTGGTTTTAAAATTACCTTGTGTGAATTCTAGCTTTGTTTCTCCAACAGCAAGAAATTTTCGTTTTTTAAGTGATATTATTTGAACCATGATCATATCATATAAATTTATATCGACATTCATGGTTCCATGTAGATGGAAAGCTGTTGAAATATGTGCATCCATCAGAAGAGCAACACCCCAGTCATGGATACCCCCTCTTAAGGCATCCCTCTTAGAGATGAGTGATGGATGATAACATATTCCCTTTTCTTTGCAAAGCAAATATCGTCTGTTACGTTTCAAAGATTAATAGCTGGATAAATGTAAATTCTTTTATAAAAAAGAAAAGCCTTTCATTGATCTGTAATATAATACACATATTTCCTTGCCAACCTAAAACTTTTAACAATGTGACATAATGCAAGTTAATCATCAAACAAATAATTATCGACTCAGATTCATGACACAACTCTCATGACACATTAAATATATATTATATTCTATACACAGTAAATATTTACGCCAACCTTCCAATAATTGTATTAAAATATATTGAAGTTATATTATAAAAATATTTTATTGCTTGATGTTCGTACCCAAAATTATCAGTCATCAAAGTTTATGATTACTAAATTAGTACGCCATTCTTAATTGAATAAGTTGAATGTCGAATCAATAATTAAAATATGTTACTAAAATCTACAATAAGTATTTTATATAATCACATGGCTATCTCTGTTAAACTTTGCCTCTATTTTCAAAGAAGTTATATATTGCAGTTTTTCGTATTAGATCATTGTTATAAATTACCATCCTAAATTTGTTTTCCGAATTCGTGCCAAATTTGCATGAAAAATATTTTCATATAAAGTCATGAATCTTATGAAATGTTAAATGTTGTAATGAGCATTCGTCCTAAGGAAGGGACATTTTTCGATTTAAAATATATTTTTAGATAAAAATTTACATAATTTAAAAGTTTAATTTCATATAGTCATTTACTAAAAATGTTGGTAAAATGAAATTAATTTTGTATTTTCTTTATCCATTTCCATTTTTCTGGATTCCCTCTTAATGGATATTTATTATTCTTATAAACTGGAGTAAAAAGAAATAAAGATACTAATTACAATAATAATATTTATGGAGTTAATGTGCTATAATATGTTTTTTAACTTGAAAACGCTTATATGGAAACATCACTATGGTTCTTGAAAATGCAGTTCTCATCCGGAAATTCATATGAATATCTAAAAACAATTAATAAAACATCCTTGGAAAATATTATTATTATCATTCAGTGTATAACTATGCATTTTTACAACAATGTATGAAAATAAAAAAAATAAACAAATTAATAGACTACAAGATTAAAAAATATTTATTGTTGTTATGCACTATGAGTAATTCCTGCAGATGTAAGTTCCAAAGTTTCTTTTTTAGTTGATGCTTCAGAAATTAATGTTCAATGTATTCTACCGATAAAAAATTAAAGCTTATATAATGATTGTTCTTTGTCTACAGTGATCATATATAATAATTAATAAATCCTAAACGAACAAAATTTTATTGATAGAAATTCTAAGTATTTTAAGGAATATAATTGGGTATTAAATGCAGTTTTAATTGCCACTATGTTTTAAGTTGAATTGTAAGTCTCTTCTCAAAGAATTTTTAAAAAAATTTAAATTCCCGATTCAAAAACGATTTTAAAAATATTTGAATACAATATCTAAGCTTATAAAGAGTAAAACGTAAGCATCACGAGGAACTCCCCTACATAAAAAAATATAATATGCTGATATTTCTAACAGAAAAAGTTTCTGATGTATCAAATAAAGAATATTTCATATATTTCCCTTTTGATGAACATTCCTACTAACAAATGTCTTTTTGACATACCATTTAAGTATTTAGAATGTTACCCACTGTATATAAAAATTTCTTTAGTTCATGGGGTTTTATTTTTGATTATTTACTGAAAATTTTAGAAACATAAATGAGTAGCACATCATTCTTCATGAAATCAAATTCTTCAATAATATATGTTTTATTAATTAGTTCAGAAAATAATTTTTTGAAGAATATTACTGTGAAATATTTATTTATTTTTTAGATTTTCTTGTGGTTGCCATATCTCAAAGCTTTGGATGTGTTTCCTTTCCTGGAAGAGTCTTTGCTAAGGCTGGAAGAAAAATCAACAGAAGACGACAAAGTAAGCTCATTTCTCTCTCATTCTCTTTACACCCACGACCCTCATATACATACATAATTATATGTGTATATTTATAACCTTGCCTTTTGTGATGTTTTATCTGTTTTCTAAATAAAGAACTGCTTTCTCTTCATTTTATTAAATCTACAACTAAAATACAATATATTGATTGATATTAAACCAAATATTTAATAAGGGTTCAATTATGAAAACTGTAAATCAAGTTCATTGAATGTTAATTTATGGCAAAAGTGCCCTTAAATACTTTTGAAAGGTAAGTGATTTTTAACATAGTGTAGTTGACAGTCTTAGAAGCTGGAAGATGTTATAAATCTTTTGAACTACCTTCTACATTATTTGATTTTCGGAGAAATTTTCATTGGTATTATGTCGCAATGAGAAAAACTAGTAAGTTTTCAAACATACATGCCAGACATGCATCCTAGAAAGCAAAATTGCAATTTACATCTCTCATTGTTCAACAGTTCCTGCGATGTATCTCGAGACTTTCCACTACGAAGATTGTTATTCTTTTATTAAATAACAACGAATCCTTGAGCAAATGTTCCACAGAAGACCCCATTTTAGAACATTTTACAAAATAAGAAAGTTTTATCTTCACTAGTATTCCAGTAACTATTAACATCATGTAAAAGACAAACAACAGAAGCTATTACACTTATTTTACTTTAGGAGAAGAAATGTTTTAAGATTGTAGAGCATATTTATGAATTTCATGAGAAAACTCTAGAGAGGAAACATTTCTTTGCATCTATTTCGATAACTGCATCAATATTAAATCAAAATACAATAGAGAACTAATTTGATTAACAAAAATGTAGTATTCGAGGCAAAAAATATTAGCAATATAACTTTTCTGAAATACACAGCTATGGAAAAGATAAAATCTTAGTTTTAAGTTAAAATCGCTCTTTTTAGTTGCATTAATATTGCATACTAAATTAAGTTACTCTATATATTTCGAAATTTAGGGCATGTATAAGGACAGGTTTCACTAAGAGGAGTTAATCTTGAATACTTAACGGGTCAGACACAATGTACATAAGGTGAATATTAAAGCCAAAACCTTTTTTAAAGCAACGGTACATTTTTGGAATTACCATTTCTAATAAAAAGGATATCTTGTGTACTTGTACTATGAAACTGAATAAAATTAAATAATTTTGCTTCATGAATAGTCATTTGATAATATTTCAATGTCTACCAATTTAACTAATAGTATTATAAATCAAAATCCCTAATTTATTGCAGATACGAGTAGAGTATTTTCATTAAAAAATTTTGTTTTGTTGTAATCACAAAATTCCTCGTAAGTCATTGATTTCCGTACGACAAAATGGAATTGTTTGCTTATAATTCTTATTTGATGTTAAAATTATGTTGACAGTTCACACTAGAAAAGTCCTCCAAGCCTAGCACTTAACAATTTTAACAATTAAATAGAAGTTGATACATTTTTATTTAAATATAGTATGAAAATTTGCATAATAGAATTGTTAGTTAAATATATGATTCATGAGGCAAAGAAGAGAATAATTAAGTTCCCTATATTCCATCAGAAAGTTCTTCTTCGAAACTTAACTCTGGACAATTTCTTCATCCAGAGTTTCCATTTCCACACACTGATTCATTTTTCGGATGATGAAGCGATGTGCCAGGAAATAATAAATGCATATTTGATTATGTAATTGATGGATGTGGCTATTAATACACAAGTGCAGTCTGAAGAACAAGTCTGATTTTGTGGAAATAGGAAAGGAAGAGTCCCTGACCGGTGGGAAACAAAACCTCTTGCCAAGTCCATGTAAGAGAGGTGAGACAAACTTCTGGAAGGATACTGAGTACAAATATCGAGTTTTAGCATCAATTCTCTTATCATTTTCGTATCATTTCAGTCTTTTGATAATACCTGTGATAAGATCGCGAAAAAGAGGCTTCTCAAACCTACTACTGGGAAGACATGGCCTCAACACAAATCAAATTATCTATTTCCTTATTTCCGTGAACGTCAATATGTGTTTTTAGCCATTTTAGAGGAATTTGTAAGTGCGTGTTCAGGTGTCTCTGAATTTCTCAGACTATGGTACCTGTTATGCGGGTTAGCAATTGTCTTTAGACTTACTAAACTGTCCAATGATATGGTAGTGGAACAATTTTAGAGGTCGAGAACTGACAGCTTCGATAATGGCAAACAATTTAGCTTCAAAGGTAGAATTATTAGATTCAACTTTATTCTCCAAATATAGTACGTTTTAGCCTTATTATGCACAAATATTAATGTATTTATGCCATTAGACATCTTTTAGAGCAGTACATGCAGTACACTGCTCTCAAAGATGTCAAAGAGACTGTTGTCAAAGCGGTATATGTCATGGATTTTTATGAAATCTTAAGGAATGTTGAAACTTATCCGAGAATCAACATTGAATAATCCTTGATGGATTGCATTCTTTGAGATGTATTTTTTTATTAATTCGTAGTGTTAAAGAGTCATTTTCAGAATATATACTTCGTTACCTTCAGCTTCCATGTTAAACTGCAATTGTGATAATCCAGATATAATTTGTAGTACATTAATTGCAGTGATACAAAATGTTCCTCTGATATTGAGAAGAGATTTTCTTTCTATTGAAGAAATGTGTAATTTTTGCAGATAAAATGTTCTTCCAAATTCAGAAGACGTGTGCAAACATGTGTTCCAGGACAGTTTTATAAAATATAATGCAATGGCTTGGCTTGATATATAAGTCATATATTCAGAGACTATGTTAATCAAACTTCTAGAAAAAGGAGGCTATTTAGATAAATAAATCAAAATAAAGTCAGAAAATAATAGAAAAAAAGCATTTAATAACTAATGAAATTTGATGTTGTAATTAAGTAAAATTTTATTAATATAACTACAGAATGTACACTATTTTCATGATTTTATATTTATAGTGTGGATTCTGTAGTTATTAATAATAATATTATTAATATAATAATTCATTATTAATATAATATTAATTATTAATAAATATTAATTAATATAATAATAACCAGCGGGACCGAGCTCCACTAGGAGAAAAAAGGTATCGAAGCTAACTCGAAGATTTAAGTTTTCAATTGTGATTTATCAAAACCATACATGCCATAAGAAAATTCGTGAAAGCATTGGTGAAAAGATAACCGGTTAAAGTGCACCATTGTAAACTATTCTAAACAAAGTTAGAGTTTGGAAAGGGAACTATTCTATACAAAAGTAAAGTTTGAAAAGTCATAGGAAATAAAATGTAATTGATAACAAAAAATTATACAATTAAGGAAATGGTACAAAGTGAGCAGTGTAAAGATTGAAGTGTGTTGTAGTTCAATATTTTTGACAAATTTATTTAGAAAAACCAAACATATATACATAAATAAGAAACAAATTATAAACTTATAACAGCATACACATAATAAACATTAATCATCGATTGCGAAGTCTTCCATGTTGTCCAGGTAGTTTCTTGCCGGAGAGGCAGGTGCGGCTGGTGAGTTTCTCTTGTTCAGGACTTCCTTTCATACCACGTTTCGAGTGTGGGTTGGATTCTCAGGAGGCAGCAGGACCTTCAACGCACTTTGACGCTTCACTCTTGAAAACGCGACGTAGAGCATTCCGTGCACGAAGACCGTCGTGAGGAGAAGCACGCCGACGAATTCGAATGTTTGGCCTTGTGACTTGTGTATCGTAATAGCGAATGCTGGAGTAACTAGGAATTGGTGCCGTTGCATAGTTGCACCAAGCTGTGATTTGCTGAAGTCGAGCGTGATCCTGGTCTGGTCACTGATATCGTTGAGAAGAGCCATTCCTTCATAAGCGCCATCCGCTGTTGTAACGTAGAAGCGTGCGACAAATTCAGGGTGAAGTACGGCAACTTTGACGGTCGGGTAAGCTTGTTCGGCGTAATGGAGAAGCATTCTGACAATGACGGTATCTTCTAGTTGTCCATTTGCGGGTAGAACTGAGTTGATCGCTTGTTGTTCCAAAATTCCGGCTCCTTGAAGAATTTCATGTAGAGGTGCGTTTTGCATGTTGAAAATGTAGCTTGAAATCGGATGAATGTTGAAATGTTGGACTTTGTTGACGGTGATTTGAAATCGAAATCAGTTCCTTAAATGCTTTTTTGGAAATTCGAATATTTGGAAATTGGAATTTTGAACGAATCAAAAAGAACGAATCTTTTTAGATAACGAACGAGCTCTAAATTCAAAATTTCATTAACAAATTTCCCTTAATAAAAAGCAGTGGAATTAGAATCGTACTTTTTTAAAAGAAAATTTAGTAAAAATATCAAAGTTATCCTTATTTTTTTCTTTTATATTTGTTTTATCTTAATTTTGTGATTTAAAAATAATCGTGTGGTCATCAAACTTTATTAGTTCGCCATATTGGCTATAGATGGCAGCACGTTACCGCTTGAAATTTATTAGGCAATAGATAAAGAAAATTTAAGTGCTGCCATCTATAGCCATTACGGCGAACTAATAAAGTTTGAAAATATCCTATCTGTAACTCCGAACTGCTCGACCGTAGCGCTTCAAAACCGGCGCCAATCGATTCCTCGTGGCCAAAAACCCCAGACCTCCAAGTTTACCGGAGTTTATTAATTCTGGGGCGATTTTCGACTTGGCAACGATTCCTTGTATTATAGTATTAGATTATTAAACATTTTCCTGGGATTAGATATAAAAAAAAACCTTTTAACATTTGCATGCTTTATTATCATACGGTTTAGAAAGAACCTTTAACAAATTTTATCAAAAATATGTTTGTATAACATAAAAAAAACTTTTTTTTCTCATTTTAAAATATACTGATTGATGTAATTTTTCTAGCTTCGAAATGCTGTGAATATCTTTGATAAATTTTATGTAGTTTTCCTGACGTATTTGAATATAACGTATTTAATGTCTCGCTTTTACATTTTTATTACTTATTATTTCTGCGAAATAACTGTAAATCAATTCGTGGGAATAACTTTTCCAATAGAAATTTCACGTTGATTATTGTTTCCTTTAATCTTTAATTTGAATATAAAAATAAAATTTTCTTCTTACATTATGGAGAAAAGAAAACAATTGAAATATAAGTATATTATCAGATTTGAATATTATGATACATTGAATTGAGATATTTAGTATGTTTCGTTAAATAAATTATTTCTTAAAAATTTGAAACTAAAATATACATTAGCTTAAATATATGAATAAATGGATATAATTAAATTATGCAAAATTAAATGTTGAAAAGCTTCTTCTGATGAATAATGACAACTATTAAAAGTTAATTTTAATTGTGTTTATGAATGATCTTATTTTTGCGTAAATGCTTAAAGAGAATTGATTTGCTTAGTAGAAAAGAATTCGTGACTTTAATGGTTGCTTAGGCCATCAGTATCTAAACAGTTATTTATCCAATGGAAAAATCGTTAATAAATAATGACTTTACATGAATCACTTTCAGAAAAAAATATTTTATCTATAAAATTTAAAGTATATTTATAATAATGTGAATTTTCACTATTTAGCCTTCAAATACTGCAGAAGAAATCAAAGAAAATGAAAGTCATGACCAAGACCAGAAAGATGGTAGTTGGACTTCATGGTCACCATGGATGACTTGTTCCAGAAGTTGCGATGGAGGAATATCCATTAGTTTGAGAAAATGCAAAGGGAGATGTGCATCTGGAGAACCAATCAGGAGACAAATATGTAATATGCAGGTAAAGTTTTACTTATATTTCTCTTATTAACTATTTTAGAGTATCACTGCTGAGTGAAGCGAATTAAATAATGTGACGTAGTTCTACATATAAATCCTTACTTTAAGAAGATTTATTAAGAGGATTAGCAATTCACACATAACCAGGACAATTTTTTCTCTTATCTGTTCGTCCGTAGATGTTCTTTTTAGTTAAGATCATATCAACAACAGTAAAAAAGTTTAGGAAGAAAAAATGTCTTCATAGTCAAGAACATTGATCGTTAGCAGTATGCAAAAAATAAAATTCTTTATCACTTATATGATAATCTTTCATTAAAATTCTATCATAAGTTCAGTAAATATACAACTTGCTGATAAAACCTTTTAGGTGCTTATTTGCTAATATTTTCAATTTTCTGTAAGTAAATTTAACAATGGCTGCAAGCTACTAATTGAAAGGATATAAAATAAAAACCGCAAGTGTTCTTTTAATTTGTTGAAGTATATTTTATGGAGCATCTTACAGCCATAAATATAAATTGGCTAGTACTATATTCTTCTAAGCAATTCAAAAGCTATGGCATGTTATTATTGCTGATTTTTTTGGTGATAGAAACAATATATAAACTTATAAATTCCGAATAAATTAAAGATATTTTTAGTGATAGAGATAAAAGGAGGCACTTAATATTGATATATTTTCAATGAGTTCAAATTTATTGTACATTTTGTTCAGTTTCACTGAAATGAATAATAACTGACTTTGTAATTCATTAATAAATATCTTATATTATTCCATACAATTAATTTGAATTTTATCCTTGAATTTCTGCATTAGTACATGGAATAGCAGTTGATCGAATTAAATACATAGAAATTCCGTTATAATATGCGAAAGGAAAACCTGGAAATTTGATTGCGGAGTTTTACACAAAACAAAACATGAAAATATATGAATGATTTTTATTCCATTTCAGTCTTCATTCTATTTATAAGTATTATAAATTAAGTTTTCCTTCTAAATTTTAAATTTCATTAAAAAATATAATTTTAGAAAACAGATTTTAAATATTTTTTCACAGTTATACTTAGAATGTTATTGAAAATATTTTACTCACAATTTGAAGGACAAATAGTTATTAAAAATCATAACAAAGTATAAAGAAGAAAAATTCATTATTTTCGTATTTATGTATAATACATATAAGTGCATATATGCTTGTATTTCTTCACAGATATAACATATTGATTAAAAAATCATAAAATAAGTGATTAAAATAGGCAACTTACTAAAATTTATATAGAATAAATATGAATAATTTATAATAATTGAAAGAAAAATAAATTTAAAAAACATAATACAAAATGAAATTCATATCTATATAATTGTGTCGTTGTTGTTACTGATGACACTTGGCAACGACAAGCCCGTCCGTCAGAGACTAGGCGAATGAAGTCAGAGAGAGAGCGTCTTCCGTTTTTTGAATAGAGCACCCTCATACGAAGGAGGAAGTACGACTTTTGGCTCATAAATGGCAGCACCACATGAATCTTCCAATTTAGAGATTGAAACCAGTGAAGATTCATAGCCGGGCTCCAACCACCCTCAGAGGTATTAAATTGAAATGGGAACATGGAGGACATTGCGACCCAAAATATTTTGCGCCATTAGTGAACACGACGGATTTTTGGCAAAGCCGAGACTCGAACTCACTACCTTTTGGTAACGAGAACCACGCCCTAAGCAACCAGGCCACCGCAGCCTTTATACGACTCTTCGATGTTTAAATGAAGGCATAAATTGGAAAGACGAAAATTTTATAGTTTGTTTATTAAAATAAATATAAAAAATTTCGAAGAAAAGATTAAATTAAAATCTACAGAAACTTTATAATGCGATAACGAAAAATATTGTAGTTGTACTTATGTATTTTAAAAACATGCGTTATATCTGATGAAAAATATACTATCGGCAAAACTCTTTTAGTTTTGCTACAACATTTCCATTACAAAATCATACACGCGTTGATTAAAATTTAAATGCACCTGTTGATTATTTCAAAGAGCTCTTCTGAATAAATCTGTTTGTCCCTTAGAGAATTTAATTGAAATTAAAAACACGTACTTGAACAACGTAATGAACTTTATACTTCAACTATAAAGGATTTCTTTGCACTTAGATAATGAAGAAGCGAATGTATTCCCTTTAAAATGATTAAACATATATTTAGAAAGGTGGTTTATTTCCATATCATTTACATGTGAAAATTCAATTAAAAAAGAATGCATGCAGTTCATTTCAAAATGTGTCTTCTTTCCCTCAATTCTTAGTATCTTAGATTAAAAAGATAACTTTATACTTGAAAGTTCATTAGAGTTTCACACAAATAAGAAAAATCAATTTAGTTATAGTATAATAAGGATACTGAAAACAGTTTGGTTTATTAAAAGTTTTATAAAGTTTATCAAATTTTATTCAATCAAATATAACATTATTTGCAATACAATGAAAAATAAATTTCTTAAATTTGGAAAGTGTATTTAAATATAGAATAAGTTTCAATAGTGTATTTATCATATCCATATTGAATAAGTTTTTACTACAGCATAATCGTTGGACTAAAATTTTTGGAGTATAAGTTTCTAGGTTTTATCCCAGTTGCTACTGAATAAATCATGATGAGAGAATCTCGTCTATTCTTATTGTATGCACAAATGGGGAGATGTGTGTGGGTTTTCCAAGTCTCCATTATGAACATAAATATAGTTGACTAAGACAATATCTCTCAGATGCTAATATTATCCGTAGAGATTGTTGTTATTGCATCAGCATATTTCTCTGCACTTAAACATTATAACAAACATCAAGAATTAAAAACATGTCAACAACAACAGGTGTTAGGTTTTCTATGACGTAGTATCAAATCAAGTTCATATTGAATGAATTTAAACCAGAAACCAGAGTGCCCTGTGTTCACAATTTCATAATTTGGCTTTCCAACAAGGTTCCTACAAACTTCAAACATGATTTTTTCAAGAGCGCTTAAAACCTAATATTATAGATTGAGATCATGCTCACAAATAATTCATCATAAATCATTTAAAATATCTAAATTAGCTCTTTTTATGCTTTTTACGAATAAATTTATATAAACATATACACAATAGGAAAAATTGAAATTAATATAATTCTAGTTAAATTTAAATTCTTAAATCAAATTCTTTAATCGTATTTAGTTTACATTCACAAAAAATATATTAATAGAAAAATTGTTAACTTATTTCCGTACATCTTATTAATATGTAGACATTTCACATTATATAATACAAGTTATAAACATTATAAAGTCTTCTCATTTACATTAAAGAAAGGGAAAATGATCAGTGTAATCATTATTCGATGCTAAATCATGGTAATTATTGTAATCATTATTTGATGCTAAATCATGATAATTATTGTAATCATAATTCGATGCTAAATCATGATAATTATTATAATTATCATGATAATTGATTCTCTTTATAGACTTTTAGACTCACACTTTGAAACAATCAATTTTACAATTTTTTCTTTTTTTTCTATAATCGTTATATGATAATTTCTAATGCAAGAATCATTATTTTCTTTGGTAAGTTATGTTATTTACATATTACAAGAGAGCAAATAATTTTTAAGGATAATAAACTATTGCTAAACATGAATGATTAAATATCTGTTTGTACTATGTCACAAAAATTAATAATCGAATTAAAGTAAGAAAACTAATCACCAAAAATATTACCAAATGCTAAGTAATATCATATGAGGAAATGCGTAAGTTGTGAGCTAAAATGTTTTGTGTAGTTAATAGCTATTTCACCAATTTTGCAATTAGTAATGTTGTAATTTCCTAAATTTTTGAAAATTTATTTGATAATATTTGAATAATTTTAATTTTTGAAAGTTTATTTCTAGTTTAAAAGAGGCCCGGGGAAATTAAAATATAATTATAAAATAATTTTTTAAAAAATTAATTTATAATATAATTATAAAACAATGAACTTAGGTTTTCCCAAGTAATTGTTCTTAATTAGAATTCTATTCCATAACATCTGTTTAAAAGTAAATTGAATTTATTAAAAGTATCAAACTGGTGAATCAATTTGCAATCGCACATAAGCACCATAGAATTGCATAGCTATTCTAGAAACTAGTCATCGTAACGAACAAACAACAGGCTCTTCTAGTTTTGATCGATATTTTTTAAATAATTAGACTTAACTGTAAAAAAATTAATTTTGTTTCTATAGTTAAATTATGATTTCTTCTAAAATATTGTTTAAATATTCAAGCACAAATTTAATTATAAATATTAGCATTGTGTTTATGACAACAAATTTTGCTGTCATTTTGATTTTTTAAACTCAAGATGATGTAGATATTGGAATTCATCAGCAATTAGACGAAATTACTTTTCTGTTCTAAACAGTAACCTTGTAAGGAATTGAAAAAAATGGCGGTATTTTTAATTTGCTAATTTTAACGTCGTATAACAACAGAATAATCATATTAAAAGCTGATTAATTTTTTAGATATTATAAATAAGCAAAAAATTATACTACAAGAAAAGATATTTATAGTTATAAAATAATGAACATAAGATTTTCTAGTAATAGTTCTTAATTAAAATTCTATTCGATAATACCTGTTTAAAAGTAAATAGAATTTATTAAAACTTGTTAAATTGCATTGACTGTAATGAATTATTTGTTTTCATTATACTGTAAATTAATATGGTGAATGGAGAAACGTTGTATTCATTATTATGGAAAACAGAAGTTTTTATTTATTGAAATAAAGGTTCAGAAGTTTCTAAGGAAAATAGAGTTGTATTAATTATTTTAATGTAAGGAAACATCACAGTATGGAATACTTTCTAATTTTCGTCAAGAGTTACCATAGAAGTCTCATATCATTTATAGTAACTTCTGACAAAATATTTAAAAAGTAAGTGATATTTGGTGTTAAGTATTGAAGTAGTTATAAGAAATGAATAAAATTCATAAGTAACAAAAAATTATCAGAAGCTAATTTACATGATTATGTTAAAAGAAATTTGGGGGATATCTTTCGAAAGAAAATGTTACATTGACATTCAAAAGAATTTGTTACCCTGTAGATAGAGCAAGAAGAACCTCAGAAATTAGATAATGAAGTGATGAATACAGTGTTACAAATGATGGAATAATAGATAAGGAAGTTGAAAATGAAATTATTTGTTTATTGATAATAAATTTAATAGTTTTATACGGTGAAAACTATTGAATAAACTTTTTAAATATTTGAGCAAATATGTTTCATTAATTCGTTTAAAAAATCTAATCGAAAATTCGGTAAAAGTTTACTTTATATTTTGGATATTTTTGTGGCCAAGATATTTGCCAAAATGTTAGTAACAATATTGCTGGCCTAAAACTATGTTAGTTAAAGAGCTAAAAATACTAGGGTTACCAAAAGTTAAATTTTGTAGCCAATATTTATTGCCAAATTTTTTACAAAACTAAGAAGTAATCTACACCAACTAAGAACTTATTCCACACCAAACCAGAAAAATTAAATGACTTAAATCAAATTACCCAAATATGACGATGATATAAAAAGA
>JAPDSC010111316.1:66634-77487 GCA_026290005.1 Latrodectus geometricus | reverse complement strand
ATATATATATATATATATATATATATATATATATATATATATGTATAAAACACTTCTTCTAGACTAGTATATTTAAAGAATTACTTCCTAATATATATTTTTGTCTTTTAGAAGTCTCCTTTATGGAACAGAACAGTAATTTTAGATCTTAAACGGAAATGTTTCAGAGAATTTAGCTAAAGCTCTAACTTTATATCATCCCTTCTGTTGATTTACAACCTCATTAAATGTTTAAACGACGTCGTAAAAGTTATTCTATAGTGATTTCAGATATTCAACACTTAAGCAATGAAAATGGTTTTGAAACTTAAAAAAAAGAAGACGGTGTCTATTTCTGTTGAACTAAAACTACTTATATACCAGGAAAAAAAAATACAATATTCTTTGGGATGTGTGTTTTTTACCATCCATTACTTTTAAGAATTCTTTCTCTTATATTAATATAAAACAACCTCAAACTTTGCAGCTGTTTTAAGGGAGAAACAACACATAAATCATTTTAGATTTAGGTCCAAAGATATAAAATCTACAAATTTGTTCATCATTATCAAAATTACTTTTTAAAACACTGTTTCTGCAAAATAATAATTATATTGTATATTTAAACATAACTTTAACTAAATACAAATTTCAAACAATTAGAGATGAATGTTTCCTGACCATGAATGACCAGCATTGTTGAAAATTAAGCCACCATTTTACTTATTGTTGTATTTACATCCACTATATCGTATCCATTTTCTCAATAAACAGTTTGCCAGACATTACTTGACAATAAAGCAATAAAAGAGAAGAATTATGGATTTCGATTGTTGTTGTAGGATATGTATTTGTTATCTTTTCCCTTAGTAAATAATGTTTCATTGTATAGTAAAACTCTTTTATCGTGCATTTATGTAGCATTCTATTTTTGTGTATGTGAACAGAAAATACGTAAAATAAAGGAATATAATTTTGATTATTAATTTAAATTAATTACGATTACATTTTATTCCAAGCGTGACAATGAGCAAAAATTTATAAATAATTTTTATTATGGTGTTATAAAATAAAGTTAGAAATTATTTGTAATAAGTAATAAAATAATAATAATTATAGGATAAAAATTAAAAAAAAATGTTTTGTAAATGTTCTTAGGTATGCATTGAGCTAAGTTTAAAATACTTTACGTGATATTTTAAACACATTTTAGGTTTCACATGAATATTTTTCTAAAGGAACATGTTATTTTGGATTTAAACAAACATTTACATACTCGTTACAAAATATAAATGATGAAATCTTTATTAATCTCTAACTATTTAATCTGTTATTTAATAATAGGTAATAAGGCTCATGAAGAATTATGTTTGGAAATGATAGTTCACACCCAACACATTTAAAGATATTCCACATGAGTTGTAAAAGGCTTATTTTTTCAATTTTAAAAGATTCAATATATATACATAATATAACATCATGAAAGGCTATAAGTATAAACCCTTTTAGATAAATGATAACAAATCAATTCATAGATAAATATTTTGAGAAATATATAAGTTTGAATATTCACAATTTTGAAAGAGGTTTCTCATGGTAAAGGATATTTTTCAATTTTGATGTGGACACAGTTTTGTTAAAAGTCCAATAAACTATTAATTGCGCCATAAATTACTAAAATATTAATAGCCGAAAATCATAAAATTTTTAAACTTCGTGTTTTAATTTCTTATTTGAGCAGATGTTCTATAGCAGTATAATTTTTCTAATCAAATTACCCTTATTTTTATAAAATTTTTTGGGTATCAGAAATATTTATATTGAAAAGAAAATGTGTTTAAAAGCAATATAAAAATGATGTGAAAATTACTACCCTGTGAAATCTAATCTAAAACTAAATAAAATAAAAAAAATCTAAAAATATGTTCCAGTTCCAAACATTTGATATCATATATCTTAAATTAACATGTCATTAAAAAAAGGCATGTAAGCCAAACAATAAGTTTGTTTTCATTAAATAAATGAAATTTAGCATTTTGAAATTTATACAATTCATTTTAAAATTATTTGATGGATATTTTAAAAGTATTTTTTACAGCTTTGAATATACTAATATAGATTTCAATTAGTAAATTTATATAATTTTCTTTCATATAAAATAGTCAATATTAGCTGTCATAAGCTTATTTGTATCATCATGCTTTATCATTATTTCATTTCGTTTAAAATATAATGTGAAATGGATGCAGTGTTGACAATATAAGTTACACTCAGCTATTTTAGCTTTTATTTTATTCATTATTTTAATTATCATTTTAATCATTAGCAATTATTATTTTTAAGCAAAATTTTAATCACATTAACTTTTTTTTCGATAATTCAGCAAGGAAATAGTAATAGAGTTGAGAACATTGATTTTAAAATTTATTTCAAAACAAGTGAAATAACACTTATGCTAGTTTCAAATTAATCTATTGATAACCGATAAACTAAGCACACTTTTGGGGTTATTATTAAAATAAGAGGAAAAATCAATATATATAAACTTATTTCTCTCTTAAAGGTGGGGATTTAACAATAGTAGTGATTCATTATAATAGCTAGTGACATCAGCATCTATTATTGGCGCTTTAACGAATTTTCAAACGATAGTTCTGAAGACACAAGTCTTAGAAATTTCCCTACAGAACCGATATTTTAATTCATGTAATATTTTTATATCGTATAAGATTTTTATAAATGGGGATTTTACAACAGTTGTGATTCATTATAATAGCTAGTGATATCCTTTATCATAAAATTCTTAGAAATTCAAAGCCTAAGCCAATATTTTTTTTGCGAGTAAAAGTACATGCATCCAACGCTTTGAATGTAAGAGTGAAAAAATTAATCCGAAAACGGGTAAATGGCAGTATTGTCTGTAACAAATGCATTTTCGGTATAACTGTCAATATCAAGAATAATCTGAATTATTATTATTTTTTGTTGAGTGGCAACCAGGCTGTCAATACGGGGTGCTTCTGCTCCACTTTTCCAAATAACCATAATTTGTTGTGGAGTTCGACTTCTTCAGTACCCCCATGCCATAAGTACTCGTTTATAGGGTAGGCAACTATTCATACTTCATTCATACAAGGTAAGGACAAAGAGAAAGTTCATGTCCGACCCGGTATTCGAACCCAGGATCTCTCTATCGCAGTCAGATAAGCTGACCACTAGATAGAGTGGGCGGTAATTATTTTGTTGATATGAAACTTTCAAATAAAGAAATGCTCACCAGCAAAAACATGATGCATAATTAACTATGAATGGTATCGCTGATTATTGCAAAGGATTGACCTATAGCCGTCATATTAATCAAATATATTTAAAGTGGTAATAGAAATGCATTATGGTGGAGAAAGGTTGAAAAAAAATGAATGATCCAAATTGTTCCAAATGCATTTTTCAATTTATAGGGAAAAAGTGATTTTCATTTGATTGGATTCATTGTTAAACTCCTATTATTAGTTCACACTTTCTCTCTATATAATCCTGTTCAAATTTTCAATTGTTTATAAATTCATTTCAATGCAGCTTTTTAAAATGTTAATTTATTAATTAAATTTCATTAATTAATTCTAATTTTATATTGGATAAAAATATACATTATTGTATTGTAGTGCCATCTGTTGGCATCAACAGTTATTATCTGTATCCTTACATTCTGAAATTTATTTATTTTTATTATCATGATAATGAGTTTATGACTGCTATTGAAAATAAAACTTTGTGGCTTTGAATTATATTAGTGTATGAGAAAGAGAGAATTATTTAAAAAAAATAAATGAAAATTATTTATAAGGTCTTATTCTGTAATATAGTTTAATGAAAAAATGTTTTTGTAGTAACAAATTTGGTAGAGCTTAGGACCAGCTTTTCGGTTTGTCCAAGCATAAAAATAATCGAAACAATGAATTGCAAACAGACAGCAGCATCAAACTTTGTTTCGCAAATGCACAATGCGAAATTTAGTTAGAAGTAATTAAAATAAAATTATTCTTTGTGTTTATAAGGAGGAGTTAACTTAAAATTTTTTTTCGGTATTACATCTATTCATTTTTTATTCAGTTTTAAGTATATTAGCTATTCATTTTGAAATACATTATCTAATAGTTTTAATTTTTAATATCAAATGAGTATAAGAACTAAATTATAGAAATTCATGCCGTTTTAGTGAGTTCTATTCCATATCTTTTAAAACGTAGATTGCTTCGAAATTAAAAAGAAGATTCATTAAAATGAGATTATTAATTATTAAATCATAGCTTATTGCTTGTAACTCTATTGCAATTAGGTTAAATCAATTTGCTTTGTTTCTAAAACGAAGGTCACAATTTATATTTCTGGACTCACCAACAGTGAGCATTACAAGACAAATGTTGACGTTTCTAAGCGGTAGTTTGATATTTTGAGCAGTGTTGCTTACGGCCCAAAATAAGGAAAAATACATCTTGGTCAAAAAAAATTGATTTGACTCAACTTTATTGGATGAATATTTTTAATAATTTTCAACTTGGATTATCAAGGTAATCATTCTATAAGACCGTAGAAATATTTATTATAATGTGTTCAAACGCGTTTAAAGTTCACTTCAAAAAAAATCTAAAAGATTATCCTAAATGTGCTATGATAGAAAATATCAATGTGCATGAAATGGTAAAGCAAGATCCTGTTACATACCATGAAACTGAGTCATTCCTATGTTAGTATGACCAGCATGAATATGATATTACATGATCATTAGACAAGAAAAATGATATTGTTCGAAAGAATTGTTCCAAATTATGAAATTGTTCGAAAGAAAGCTCGTGTCTATTGGTGCTAGGAAGCGGTTTTAAAAATTCGTTAAAAGAGCATTAAAGGTTGTGTACACATGTGACGAATCAGGGATCTAATCATATGACATAGAACCATAATAAAAATCAATTGTGAAAGCATTCCAAGAAAATACAAATTAAAGAGAATTATGCACGGATGGAGCACATCGAAGGAAGGGTTGCGTTATCTTAAGCATTACCACTCATATGGTGACAATGACATTATATATATAGATAGCGGTGCAGGCGAGCCTCTGGTTGTACCTTACGGTTAACGGTGCCTAGAATATTCGTCCTCGTAATTTTGAACCACGATCAGGTGACGAGATCACACCTGAGCAGACACCATCTTTTTCAAATCCGCATTACACCCATGAAAGGTTTTCGAACATCGCAAATTACCATGGACCCGTTCAAAATCATCTGAAGTCCAGCAAATCAGTATAGGAGACTTTCAGATCAAGGTCAGAGGTAAATGATGCCTCTTTTTGGTGATCTTAACGGGTGCGGCATGAAACTAATAAGCCATTGGAACTTACAATGACATAACAGCAATACAAAACGATCATTTGTGAAGTTTGCACAACTGTTTATTTGAAAGAAGTATCAGGTATAATTTTTTTTAAAAAAAGAAAGCTAGCTAGGTGAATCATTCTTCACCACGAATACGAACTTCTTCAATAGGATCTAACAAAAGAATTTTCGGCTGGCCAAAACATCTAATTAAGTAGTCATCCACAATATTTTCTGTATTTAATACACACACTCAATTACTTACACAATAAAAATAAATTATGTCAACGATTTTAGATATCTGATTGGTGCGTTCAAAACTTATATTCTGGATATACACCAATCAGAGTGGGAAAAGTGCTTGGAAAAATTATTGAAACGCTCATTAAAATCATATTGATCTTAATGAAGAATGATTTAAAAAATAATAATACCATTTTCAATCATAAATATTTTTTTCCTCATTAGTCCATAAATATAAGCTGCCTTCTCTGCAGTAGTTTGTAACGCAAGAAATTCATTTTTAGTATTTTTTAATATTTTTCTTGTGAAAAATTATCCTATATTTTGTAAATGGTTCATAAGTGTTAAAGTACAACAGCTAAGATCTTTAACAATAGTTCACTCTATTTAAGGATTTCTTGGGAATAATGATTCATTATTTTTGTGATTAATTGAGAATGTAATTCAATAACTGCTTTCGTATTTAGTTGTCTTTTTGTGAACATTTATTTATTATACATCTGCCCACATGAGACAATTCACGAATCTATGCATATGACCACATGGTGAAAGGTGCACCAAGATGACCTCATGGTGACCTTAATGCGCATGAGGAAATATATTAAAGTTTTAAGAGTATAATATCGATGTAAATTAATGTGAGATAGGAATTACTTTGATATACCCCCCCAAATCGGAAATTTGGCGACTTTTTGTTCTCGCCAAGCGAAATACCTGTTTTTGGCACCTTTTTTTCTCGCCAAGATGGATTCTCACTAAATACAAATAATTAATAACAAAAAAAACTTTAAAACAAAAACTCAAAAAATGGTACTAAATACAAGAAAATACTAAATTTGACAACAGCAAAAACCTAAAAGCTGAAAAAACTTAAATTGGTAACACCATAATAAGAAACAGCAACCCAAAAAGTCCGTAGGGTGTGCCAGATTTGGCGCTTAATTTTTGGGGGGGTATATCAAAGTTGTTCCGTGAGATACATTAATTTACATCACTTTATAAAGCATTTATATTTATACTTAACGTAAATTCAAATAATACTTTACAACATTTGAAATTAAACGACCTGAAATTAAAATTATAGAAAATTTTGAAACTTAATATAAAAATGCATGTAATTGGGAATTATATTTTCTATCGCATAAAGACTAGTTGATAAAAAAGACAGATTAATATTCTTGTTTAATTCTGATCATATAATTGGATATTTGACTTTTTAATATGTGTTTTGATTTTGTTATACAAATGAAAATAAAATTGGTGATAGATTTGCAAAGTGAAATAAAATTTATTTGTAATATTTAAGAAACATGTTTGTTTCTCACCTATTGGTAGCAAAGGATTTGAGAGATAGTATTTAATAATTCTCGTGTTTTATATTAAGACATATATATTAATATTAACAAGAAAACTTCACGAATACTTGTTTTTGGAAGTTAAAAATGTCTTTAAGAAACTTTTTAACAGAGAAAGTTTACTTAATCTTTTAAAAGTGTTGCCATAAATCTTTTTTACAGTTTATTTTCCTTTCTATTCTTTTTTTCATATACAACATTTAATCGTTGAAGTGTCGTAAAATGTATTTTCTTATTCTTCACTGAGACGAAACAAACCACATCACCGTGCCATTATGACCGATTTTATGTCCAGGATTGTTGAAAAGTCACTTGTCGTAAAAACTTTTGTGGCCTCTTAAATCAAAAGCTAGATCTCTATGTTCCTATTTTGTGACTGTTTTGTTTGTTGTTTTTCTGTTGATGCTTCGAAGTTGGAAATCTAACTGGGTCAGATACACATTCAAAGTATACAGTTTGTATTTCTTATAATGGGTGTTAACTTCTTTCTGGATTTTATAGAATTGTTCTAAAAACTTCAAGACGATTTTTATATCATGTAATTAAATTTTTCGGTAATATTATTTCTTGCTGCAAATACAACTATACAATTCAACAAAATGCTGATGTGTATGCCAAATTATAAGTTAAAATATTCATCCAATTTATTTTTTAATAGTCAAGTTACGATGTAGAGGAATGTATATAAAATGTTAAAAAATATTTTTACTTATCTTTTAAAGAAACGTTAGCTCTTTGTTGTGAAACAGACATTTACAAGCATAATATAATGCAAAGTTTAAAAAAGAAAGTTTACGAAACTGCTCTTTAAAAATCGATCAGAGATTTTGGAATATTTCTTGGAACCTTAAAAAAGTTTGCAAAATCTGCTAGGAAACTTAGTTTTATGAATTTCAAAAAGGTTACTTTTTATAACAAATGTTTTCGAAATTCTAAAGATAATATGCATTGATAAAAAATATTCCTATAGATACTGAAAATTTATCTTGAACATTTATTAAGGATATTTTAGTTTCATGTTTAGATCAATTAAGGATATATTATATTTTCAAATATTAGACACAAATTGATGTATTTTATTTATCTAAAATAGTAAACATTCCTTCATTTGTAATGAACATTATATAACTAAATTAGTTTTATGATGCAATATTTTTATAATTTTTGTCGGTATGTGCCGTTCAAATACTTAGAAATATGTGGTGTATTAAATGCTGCAGATTTGTAAAAAATAATAAAAACATAATTTATAGCCCAATCCTATAGGAAAGGAAGTACTTAGTATTTACTATATGCATGTTAGATTAGCAAAAATAATATTGCAATATATCAATCACTCAAGAAATGATTGTAGAATGTAATCGTAAGTGAACATAAAGTACATATTATAAGAATACATATAAAAGAATAAATGTATTTAAATGAATCCCAGAATAATCCTCGTAGAATAAGAGTTATCTAATGACAGAATAAACTTCAATGAAATTAAAATATCACAACTAAAGAATTGCAAAAAGTTTTATTTCTAATTTGTAGTGAATTATAAAAATAAATTAGGTAATGCCCAGAGTGTACCAATTAATGAATGGTCTAAGTCAGCCTTATTGATTTGAACCTTGATTAACACATAAAGATAGTATCTTTCTCTTCGAAATTTCTCCAAGTATCAATTCAGTAAAATTAGATCTGATTTGAGGTCAAAATTCATATTGCTTAGCGACACATCTTGCCCAATGAAATCTAATTATGAAAATTGTGCAGAAATTTACACAATTTTGTTGCAGATAATGAAAAAACAATATTTCTTGAGAAACTGTTTTTTATATCCATGAAGTTATAAAAAATATTGTTGTATGGATAATTATGAGGCTATAGTTGATTATAAGGAACATGTAGATTGTAAAGACTATTTAGTTATAAATATGAAAAAAATATTATTGGTGTCCATTGCATAAAAAGAAACATAGCTGTCAAAAATAAACAAGTGTCATTATCTGTGCTTAAAGTTGTCTCATTCCGCTGTTTGTTGTAGTTGCAATAAACGTATGATTTCGTTTATAATTTTGTTTCATTATATTAGAGTTTCTATTGCTAAAAAATTGAAAATGAGTGGAAGAAAGATTTGTAACACGTGTTTCTGTTATTTTCCTCTTTTTTTTCTATTTAGTACTAAGCTAATGATCTAACTTTGGATGATGATGGAAATTTTTAGCATATTGTTTTTTGCTAAATTTATACTATAAATATATACTTAGATTTTTTAACCATTTTTCCTTTAATTTTGAACATGAATTATATCAACTTGATTTATTTCACCAATAAAGAAAAAATCATGCAAAGAAGGGTTAACATTATACAATACATAGGAAGGTACAAACTAGCATAAAAAGAAATCATCGGGCAATAATGGTGTTATAAAAAATAGCATACGTATGCTGTGAGCAAATGAGAGGTGTTAGTTTGGCACAAGAAAATTACCCTTAATATAGAGTATGATCCCCCCTCGAGAACTAATACAACACATACAACAATGTGTGATGCTCCCAATTGTGCGGTCTATTTATTGGTTAGGCAGTTCGAGAAATTAGTCTTCTAAAGCAGTTGAAACCATGACTAGGGTCCTAGGAGGGGGATTGAGAAAAGCTACACGTCGTCCTAGAGTCCTGTCTCAAATATGCTTGATTGGGTTAAGATCTGTTGATCGATATGGCCAAAGCATACATTCATTCCTGCTCAAAATAAGCATCCACTTTGTGATCTCGCATTATCATCCTCTAACATGAAAGCATTACCTATTGCCCTGTCATAAGGGCACACATAAGCATCCAGGATGTCATTTCAATTGGTGTCAGCATTTACATTTGGAGGTGTATATCATCATCATAAAGACATGAAGGTCTATGTGTCCTCGCAAAGAGATACCGCCCAAACCAAGACGATGCCTGGTCGGTCCGTATGTATTTCTTTCACGGATGTTTGATGGATGAAAACGAATTCCACGTTCTCTGCAAATGAAAATACGCCTACTATCGCTTTCGAGTTTAAACCAGGACTCACCCGTAAAGAGACTCCATTCATCACTCGTCCAGTAGACACGTGACTCGGGGTAACTTGTGGACGTCCCTGGCTGAACCTCCAGGATGCCGAATGTACGGTTAGAAATTGTTACCTAAGTCTTTAAAACACTGACGGACTCGTATGCAACTATCTCTAGTCACATTGCCCTGCCTCTAGTCTCTTAGTAGCTCGCTATCGAAACTGTTTAGTCAAATGCTGTCTTGAGGCTATTATTAACATTTTGTTGTAGCAGATTTCTATTCTCGGACATTCAGTGACAATTGCCACCATATTCTGAAACATCCGTTCGTATGCTCCTCGCAAATGTATTCCGACACTAGCGCAACTATTTTGCATAATATCATATAATTCAGCTCTTTTTACTTACTAAATGTGCAAATTTCATTGAGATTGACAGACGTGCAGAATCCCTAAAACCCCTCCTATAAAAAGTCTTATTAAACTGCAGGTTTTACAATTATTTTTTAGTCTAGGAGATTTTTGGCTATTTTTTGTGATTTTTCCTTGGTTTTTGGTAATTAGTGTAGTTCCTTAAACCAAATAATCACTGCATTTATCCAGCTCCATTAGTTACAAAATATTTATAGCCAGAAAGGGTATTATCGTAGGTGGAAAGGGAAAAATTGATGAAATCAAATTTCAGACTATCAAAAATTTTCCTTGTAAGTGGTTTAGCAATTCCTAAATTGAAACAATGTATTAAAGAGGAGGGGGGAAAGCTAAGAGAAAGACCAATTCCTTCAAAAAACATTTTTTGTCTCCTGTTTGGAATGTTTTGCAGCAACTTTCTACAAAAAGTAATCCCAGTAATGACTTGCATTAATCA
>JAPDSC010111316.1:35403-55962 GCA_026290005.1 Latrodectus geometricus | reverse complement strand
ACCTTTTGGTAATGAGAACGACGCCCTAACTATCCAGGCCCCCACCTCCCTGTAATAATTAAACAATTTATGTTCGTTGGAAAGATGATGTTTCGGAATACAAAATTCTTTTGCGGTTTTTTTGGATAATCAACTCAATTATGAGCTACAGGATATAAAGCATGAAAGTCAACAAAAAAGAATCGATACGTCTTACAGTTTTTCTTTCATAAATGCGAGAATGGGATTTAGAGGAGGCTGAAATTGTGGATGGTGTTCATCGACCCGATACTGTAACTGTCATTTATGAATAACTTTAATTTCTTGAATTCAATTCAGGTATTTTTGACGTTAATGATGCAACCAGCAGTTCGGTTGTTAAAAACATTTTACAAAAATGTCGACTAAATCACAGAAATAAATGAATTTGGCCAGCATGTTAACAGTCATAACATCATTAAGAATTAAAGGTCAATCCTAAAATCTGTTTGCACAAAGCGAATTCGAAATGTGCTTAAGGAAGTCCTGAAATTCAAATAAAAATAATGGATTTTTCCCCAATCTAATATTAAATAAATGGAGTAGTAAAATATTTTAAATGAACGCTCGTTCATCATTTAGAAAAAAGATTCCCGGGATAAATTTATTAATTAATCATTCGTTCTTTATTTTGTGCAAAGACAACATTAATTTATATCTAAATTTACTTTTATTTCCGACAGCACACATCCTTCGGTTGAAGATAATTAATACAACCAACTGCATTATAATAATATAGCATCATTTGACAAAGTACACAACTGAGTTGGCTTCCTTCCTTTGAATAAAATTTATAAAAAACATCCTTCACTTGAATAAAGTGTAATTCTTGAACGAAATCTAGAAAAGCAATTATCTTGAACAAAATAAAATATATAACTCTTGAGCAAAGTGAAGAAATAGATTTTTTTGAACAAAATTTTTAAAAATTTTCTTTTAGTGGATTTTTTTCGCATTCTGAAAAAGTTTACATTTTTTTACTTTTTACTTTAGATTAATTATTTCAGATAGATTCTATTTTTATTTGCAATAAAATTTCCAGTCAATATGAATAATTGAAAACAACACTCATAATTGAGCTTATATAACGTACTTGTAGCTTATTTTTGACCAACAAGCCATTAAACGCTCCCAACATCCTCATCATTTTGAACATCATTTGTTCAAAGAGATCGACACTCGAGCATACAACCTCTTCTCTGTATCACAGCGCATATAGAAATCAATACTGAACGTTAAACTTTGAACTATAAAATTTTGTGAATATTGAATTGAAGCAACTTATATTTTAATTTTTGAGAATATTTATGCCTGCTATTGCAGTCTAATATAAAATGAGTCACTATTTTTTCCCTGAAAATATCATTCATTAATTCTTTATTTAGAAAAAAGTTTTCATATTCACTGGTTCCTTAGACGTTAAAATGTTTTATATAGAACTCAATGTTCTTACATAATTTAGTGTGAAAGTTAAAAAGTATTCCTCAGTTGTGGACTTTTTATCATGAATATGATTATTATAGTTGGCAGCTGTGTTTAGCCGTTTTGGTATAAAAAATCTAATAATATATAGTATTGTCTGAGGATTTCATATATCAAAATAAAATAAAATATTTTAAAATCGGATATAATATTACAATAAAATATTCAGATATATATTTTTAAGGATAAGTATATTATTGGGCTTTGCTTACATCTTAGTACCAATATTATATTAACTTCAAATGAGACACAATTTGTAAATTGTCGTGAATAATTATGGAATTTATTTGTGCCTGAGAAAGACTTTTAAAATTAAAAGATGCAAACAATTTGCTTATACTTTATGAACTAAAAGTACAAAAATGGTTAAGCATTTGCATTACTGGCGATCATTAATAAAATGTATGAGAAAATCAATTTACTATTCCGCCAGAAATACTTGCAAACCAATTTACTATTCATGGTAAAAATAATAAAGCTGCTTCAAAACATTAATATCAAAAGCAAAATATTAAATAAATTGTGTGAGTAATTTGTAAAGATTCATTTTTATTATGAAGTTGATATTAATGTGTTACCCCCCCCCCTCTCTATTGAAAAAGCATTCAACATAATTCATTTACGTTAAATAAGTAAGAAATGCCTTCATTAGTGACATTGTATCAATTTTTAGTAATTAATATTCCAAGTTTGTAGGCAAAGAACAAATTTCCTTTTCTCTAATCGAATAATTAATTAGGTTGCGTTTTCTTTATGCTTTTATAAATAAGCTTCATTAATAACTAAATTACTCACGCATTACATCCATATTAAATATTCGATTAAAGAAAAGCACGAATGAAGTTCATTGCTTATGTAATTGAGTATTATAATCATAATGGAATGGAAAATATATTACAACTTTCTTTTTTATTTTTCGGAATAAAAAATGTCTTATTTTTCTGTTCTAAGAAAATATCAAAAAAAATTAAGCTTTTATTATCATAATAAAGTAATGCAAGTTAAATACAATTTTGAATACATTTAATAGTTTTGTATATTAATAACAGAAATAAGCTAGTACTTCAAATATGCAAGTCCATATTGTTTTTAAAATAATATTCTATCGATATTATCGTCCAACTAATATAAAATAGCTGGGTGCTATATAGTATAACTTGTATAGCATATATGAATTAGCAAAATTCAAAAAATTTTGGTAAAATAAGAATTTTTAAAAAAGCGATTTTTTTCAGGCAGGCTGTTTATAAAAAAATATCTCTCTTAACTGTCCCATAATATATTGAACAAAACACCATACAGTACCCTGTACGGATAATGTTGCTTATTTCAAATTTAATTTTTTTTCCAAACAGTGGGCATTGGCAACTCTTTGCTACAACAAGGTTAGAAACTGCTACTCATTTAGCGTTCCCAGTGAGCATCTGTGAACCAAGTCAAATAGGAGAATAGCATTACCTACGTCACACTACCACAACCTGTTTATTGGGTGGATTACATTCATCCATTATTTAGAAGAAAGGACAAAGAAAGAAAAAAAAAAGGAAACGTCCATGCCCAAACCGAGATTGGAATCCAGGATTAACAGCCTATGATTCAGGAACGCTAAGCACTCAGCCATCGGCCGCCTTGCAAATTTTATTCACTGTACGACTCCGTAAATTTTTTGGAAATGACTTATAAATTTTTCCTCATTAATGCTGGTTATGAAAAAGTATCTTCACACAGCTTCTTTCACATTATATACTGCTCAAAACACCATGCGGTATCATGGAGAGATATCGCTACTCATTTCAAACTAAACTCAAACAATAAATGGTATAGTTGTTCAGTACTATTTTACCATAGAATACAAATATTAGGTTAGGGGAAAAGAAATCCATTATTTTTTGGTTGGTGACTGTAGTGTTTGATATCTAATTCAGCATCGATCATAGAATTTCAAATTTATGCTCTTTGAAAAGATCACATTTCGCATTAAAAAGATATTTTACTGTTTTTTATTTGATTTCAGTTTTAAGATACCGGATGTTAAAAATTGGAGAGTTAACAAATAAAAAATGCTGCACATTCACAGTTTGTCTTTCATTAAGGTAATCAAGCAGTTGAGAATCGGGAAGGGTGTTGATGATCCCGATACTGTAACAGCCAATAACGTATCATTTTGGTTTCATCGATTCTACTCAGGTGTATTTGATTTTAAAGATGCATCGCGTTCAAGTAGGTTCATCGTCTAAAATGTCGAAACAATCACAAAAATGTCCGAAGTGGACAAGCATGTTAGCAGTCCAGAACCTAAAGATCAGCCACAAAACAGTTCGAAATCATTTGCACAGAGCTAATCAAGAAGTTGTAAATAAAGTCTTGATGTTCACATAAAAATAATGGATTACTTCCCTTCCCCCCCCCTGCACGAAATATAAAGCAAAATGATCTGAAATCTTAATATCAATGGGATAAAATTTTATCATTTTTTGTGTGAATTGAAAATACCCGAATGCCTAAAAATAAAGATTCTCTTCTCTAATTATAAATAATGAAAAACAATATTTACTGGAAAAAAATATGTTATAAGCAACTTTCTCTTATTTTACAACAAAGTCTCCACCTTTATTTACAGACGTTCTAATGCTACCGATTCTCATATTCTCTTCTGGCAGGTAATCACCTCATTTCTTGCCTAACGGCACTATGATTAATGCAAATCATTACTGGGATTACTTTTTGAAGAAAATTACTGCAAAACATTCCAAACAGGAGACAAAAAATGTTTTTTGAAGGACATGGTCTTTCTCTTAGCTCTGCTCCCCCCTCCCCTCTATAATACTTTGTTTCAGTTCAAGAATTGCTAAACCACTTACAAGGAAAATTTTTGATAGTCTGAAATTTGATTTCATCAATTTTTCTCTTTCCACCTACGCTAATACTCTTTCTGTCTATAAATATTTTGTAACTAATGGAGCTGGATAAATGCAGTGATTATTTGGTTTAAGGAACTACACTGGTTATCAAAAACTAAGGAAAAATCACAAAAAATAGCCAAAAATCTCCTAGACTAAAAAATAATTGTAAAACCTGCAGTTTAATAGGACTTTTTATAGGAGGGGGGGTTAGGGATTCTGCACGTCTGTCAATCTCAATGAAATTTGCACATTTGGTAAGTAAAAAGAGCTGAATTATATGATATTATGCAAAATAGTTGCGCTGGTGTCGGAATACATTTGCGAGGAGCATACGAACGGATGTTTCAGAGTATGGTGGCAATTGTCAGTGAATGTCCGAGATTAGAAATCTGCTACAACAAAATGTTAATAATAGCCTCAAGACAGCATTTGACTAAACAGTTTCGTTAGCGAGCTACTAAGAGACTAGAGGCAGGGCAATGTGGCTAGAGATAGTTGTATACGATTCCGTCAGTGTTTTAAAGACTTTGGTAACAATTTCTAACCGTAGATTCGGCATCCTGGAGGTTCAGCCAGGGACGTCCACAAGTTACCCCGAGTCACGTGTCTACTGGACGAGTGATGAATGGAGTCTCTTTACGGATGAGTCCTGGTTTAAACTCGAAAGCGATAGTAAGCGCATTTTCATTTGAAGAGAACGTGGAATTCTTTTTCATCCATTAAACATCCGTGAAAGAAATGCATATGGACCGACCAGGCATCGTCTTGGTTTGGGCGGTATCTCTTTGGGTGGACACATAGACCTCCATGTCTTTATGATGATGACATAGACCTCCAAATGTAAATACTCACACCAATTGAAATGACATACTGGATGCTTATGTGTGCCTTTATGACTGGGCAATAGGTAATGCTTTCATGTTAGAGGATGATAATGCGTGATCACAAAGTGGATGCTTATTTTGAGCAGGAATGAATGTATGCTTTGGTCATATCGATCAACAGATCTTAACCCAATCAAGCATATTTGAGACAGGACTCTAGGACGACATGTAGCTTCTCTCAATACCCCTCCTAGGACCCTAGTCATGGTTTCAACTGCTTTAGAAGACTAATTTCTCGAACTGCCTAACCAATAAATAGACCGCCCAATTGAGAGCATCACACATTGCTGTATGTGTTGTATTGGTTCTCGAGGGGGGATCATACTCTATATTAAGGGTAATTTTCTTGTGCCAAACTAACACCTCTCATTTGTTCACAGCATACGTATGCTATTTTTTATAACACCATTATTGCCCGATGATTTATTTTTATGCTAGTTTGTACCTTCTGTATAATGTTAATAAGTTGTATTAATTTCCACTCATAACCCTTTGCATAATGGCTCTTTTGTAATTTTTTCTTAATTTATGATAAATGTATTTATAAAAAAAAAATATACTAGTTGCTAAAAGAAGCTTTTGCTCGTAACTACTTGCTAAAAAATTTTAAATGTTCGTTACGATTATGGAGAGAAACGAAGTTAGCTTCATGTATGTATAAGAATTGTTTTCTCAGCACACACAAATAATTTTTTTTTTCGTTTTTATAACTAAATAGTCTTTACGATCTACATGGTCCTTATAATCAACCATAGCCTCATAATTAACCATATAACAATATTTTTTATAACTTCATGGAAATAAAATATAGTTTTTCAAGAAATTCTGTTTTTTCATCTGCAACAAAATTGTCAAAATTTCTGCACAATTTTCATAATTAGATTTCATTGGGCAAGATCTGTCGCTAAGCAATATGAATATTGACCTCAAATCAGATCTAATTTTACTGAATTGATACTTGGAGAAATTTCGTAAAGAAAGATACTATCTTCATGTGTTAATCACGGTTCTAATCAATAAGGCTGACTTAGACCATTCATTAATTGGTACACTCTGGGTATTATCTAATTTATTTTCATTACTCACTACAAATTAGAAATAAAACTTTTTGCAATGATTTAGTTGTGATATTTTAATTTCATTGAAGTTTATTCTGTCATTAGATAACTCTTATTCTACGAGGATTATTCTGGGATTCATTTAAATATATTTATTCTTTTATATGTATTCTTATAATATGTACTTTATGGTCACTTACGATTACATTCTACAATCATTTCTTGAGTGATTGATATATTGCAATATTATTTTTGCTAATCTAACATGCGTATAGTAAATACTAAATACTTCCTTTCCTATAGGATTGGGCTATAAATTATGTTTTTATTCTTTTTTTACAAATCTGCAGCATTTAATTCACCACATCATTCTAAGTATTTGAACGGCACATACCGACCAAAATGATAAATATAATGCAACATAAAACCAATTTAGTTACATAATGTTCATTACAAATGAAGGAATGTTTACTATTTTAGATAAATAAAATACATCAATATGTATCCAATATTTGAAAATATAATATATCCTTAATTGATCTAAACATGAAACTAAAATATCCTTAATAAATGTTCAAGATAAATTTTCAGTATCTATAGGAATATTTTTTATCAATGCATATTATCTTTAGAATTTCGAAAACATTTGTTATAAAAAGTAACCTTTTTGAAATTCATAAAACTAAGTTTCCTAGCAGATTTTGCAAACTTTTTTAAGGTTCCAAGAAATATTCCAAAATCTCTGATCGATTTTTAAAGAGCAGTTTCGTAAACTTTCTTTTTTAAACTTTGCATTATATTATGCTTGTAAATGTCTGTTTCACAACAAAGAGCTAACGTTTCTTTAAAAGATAAGTAAAAATATTTTTTAACATTTTATATACATTCCTCTACATCGTAACTTGACTATTAAAAAATAAATTGGATGAATATTTTAACTTATAATTTGGCATACACATCAGCATTTTGTTGAATTGTATAGTTTTATTTGCAGTAAGAAATAATATTACCGAAAAATTTAATTGCATGATATAAAAATCGTCTTGAAGTTTTTAGAACAATTCTATAAAATCCAAAAAGAAGTTAACACCCTATATAAGAAATACAAACTGTATACTTTGAATATGTATTTGACCCAGTTAGATTTCCAACTTCGAAACATCAACAGAAAAACAACAAACAAAACAGTCACAAAATAGGAACATAGAGATCTAGCTTTTGATTTAAGAGGCCACAAAAGTTTTTACGACAAGTGACTTTTCAACAATCCTGGACATAAAATCGGTCATAATGGCACGGTGATGTGGTTTGTTTCGTCTCAGTGAAGAATAAGAAAATACATTTTACGACACTTCAACGATTAAATGTTGTATATGAAAAAAAGCATAGAAAGGAAAATAAACTGTAAAAAAGATTTATGGCAACACTTTCAAAAGATTAAGTAAACTTTCTCTGTTAAAAAGTTTCTTAAAGACATTTTTAACTTCCAAAAACAAGTATTCGTGAAGTTTTCTTGTTAATATTAATATATATATCTTAATATAAAACACGAGAATAATTAAATACTACCTCTCAAATCCTTTGCTACCAATAGGTGAGAAACAAACATGTTTCTTAAATATTACAAATAAATTTTATTTGAATGTGTTTCACTTTGCAAATCTATCACCAATTTTATTTTCATTTGTATAACAAAAATCAAAACACATATTAAAAAGTCAAATATCCAATTATATGATCAGAATTAAACAAGAATATTAATCTGTCTTTTTTATCAACTAGTCTTTATGCGATAGAAAATATAATTCCCAATGCAATTACATGCATTTTTATATTAAGTTTCAAAATTTTCTGTAATTTTAATTTCAGGTCGCTTAATTTCAAATGTTGTAAACTATTATTTGAATTTACGTTAAGTATAAATATAAATGTTTTATAATGTGATGTAAATTAATGTATCTCACGGAACAACTTTCAAATACCCCCCCACACCAAAATTAAGCGCCAAATCTGGCACTCCCTACGGACTTTTTGGGTTGCTGTTTCTTATTTTGGTGTTGCCAATTTAGGTTTTTTCAGCGTTTAGGTTTTTGCTGTTGTCAAATTTAGTATTTTCTTGTATTTAGTACCATTTTTTAAGTTTTTGTTTTAAAGTTTTTTTGTTATTAATTATTTGTATTTAGCAAGAATCCATCTTGGCGAGAAAAAAAGACGTCAAAAACAGGTATTTCGCTTGGCGAGAACAAAAAGTCACCAAATTTCCGATTTGGGGGGGGATATATCAAAGTAGTTCCTATCTCACATTAATTTACATCGATATTATACTCTTAAAACTTTCATTTATTTCCTCATGTGCATTAAGGTCACCATGAGGTCATCTTGATGCACCTTTCACCACGTGGTCATATGCATAGATTCGTGAATTGTCTCATGTGTGCAGATGTATAATAATTAAATATTCACAAAAAGAGAACTAAATACGAAAGCAGTTATTGAATTACATTCTCAATTAATCACAAAAATAATGAATCATTATTCCCAAGAAATCCTTACATAGAGTGAACAATTGTTAAAGATCGTAGCTGTTGTACTTTAACACTTATGAACCATTTACAAAATATAGGATAATTTTTCACAAGAAAAATATTAAAAAATACTAAAAATGAATTTCTTGCGTTACAAACTACTGCAGAGAAGGCAGCTTATATTTATGGACTAATGAGGAAAAAAATATTTATGATTGAAAATGGTATTATTATTTTTTAAATCATTCTTCATTAAGATCAATATGATTTTAATGAGCGTTTCAATAATTTTTCCAAGCACTTTTCCCACTCTGATTGGTGTATATCCAGAATATAAGTTTTGAACGCACCAATCAGATATCTAAAATCGTTGACATAATTTATTTTTGTTGTGTAAGTAATTGAGTGTGTGTATTAAATACAGAAAATATTGTGGATGACTACTTAATTAGATGTTTTGGCCAGCCGAAAATTCTTTTGTTAGATCCTATTGAAGAAGTTCGCATTGCCGTGGTGAAGAATGATTCGCCTAGCCAGCTTTCTTTCTTTAAAAAAATTATGTCTGATACTTCTTTCAAATAAACAGTTGTGCAAACTTCACAAATGATCGTTTTGTATTGCTATTATGTTATTGTAAGTTCCAATGGCTTATTAGTTTCATGCCGCTCCCGTTAAGATGACCAAAAAGAGGCATCATTTACCTCTGACCTTGATCTGAAAGTCTCCTATACTGATTTGCTGGACTTCAGATGATTTTGAACGGGTCCATGGTAATTTGCGATGTTCGAAAACCTTTCATGGGTGTAAAGCGGATTTGAAAAAGATGGTGTCTGCTCAGGTGTGATCTCGTCACCTGATCGTGGTTCAAAATTACGAGGACGAATATTCTAAGCACCGTTAACCGTAAGGTACAGCCAGAGGCTCGCCTGCACCGCTATCTATATATGTAATGTCATTGTCACCATATGAGTGGTAATGCTTAAGATAACGCAACCCTTCCTTCGATGTGCTCCATCCGTGCATAATTCTCTTTAATTTGTATTTTCTTGGAATGCTTTCACAATTGATTTTTATTATGGTTCTATGTCATATGATTAGATCCCTGATTCGTCACATGTGTACACAACCTTTAATGCTCTTTTAACGAATTTTTAAAACCGCTTCCTAGCACCAATAGACACGAGCTTTCTTTCGAACAATTTCATAATTTGGAACAATTCTTTCGAACAATATCATTTTTCTTGTCTAATGATCATGTAATATCATATTCATGCTGGTCATACTAACATAGGAATGACTCAGTCTCATGGTATGTAACAGGATCTTGCTTTACCATTTCATGCACATTGATATTTTCTATCATAGCACATTTAGGATAATCTTTTAGATTTTTTTTTTTGAAGTGAACTTTAAACGCGTTTGAACACATTATAATAAATATTTCTACGGTCTTATAGAATGATTACCTTGATAATCCAAGTTGAAAATTATGAAAAATATTCATCCAATAAAGTTGAGTCAAATCAATTTTTTTTGACCAAGATGTATTTTTCATTATTTTGGGCCGTAAGCAACACTGCTCAAAATATCAAACTACCGCTTAGAAACGTCAGCATTTGTCTTGTAATGCTCACTGTTGGTGAGTCCAGAAATATAAATTGCGACCTTCGTTTTAGAAACAAAGCAAATTGATTTAATTCAATTCCAATAGAGTTACAAGCAATAAGCTATGATTTAATAATTATTAATCTCATTTTAATGAATCTTCTTCTTACCTTGTAGGAATGAAGTATGAATAGTTGCCTACCCTATAAACGAGTACTTATGGCATGGGTGTACTGAGGAAGTCGGATTCCACAACAAATTATGGTTATTTGGAAAAGTGGAGCAGAAGCACCCCGTATTGACAGCCTGGTTGCCACTCGACAAAAAAATAATAATAATTCAGATCATTCTTGATATTGATATAGCTATACCGAAAATGAATTTATTACGGACAATTCTGCTATTTACTCGTTTTTGGGTGAATTTCTTCACTCTTACATTCAAAGCGTTAGGTGCATGTACTTTTACTGACAAAAAAAAATATTGCTCAGACTTTGAATTTCTAGGAATTTTATGTTAATTGATATCACTAGCTATTATAATGAATCACAACTTTTGTAAAATCCCCATTTATAAAAATCTTATACGATATAAAAATATTATATGAATTAAAATATCGGTTCTGGAGGGAAATTTCTAAGACTTGTGTCTTCAGAACTATCGTTTGAAAATTCGTTAAAGCGCCAATAATAGATGCTGATGTCACTAGCTATTATAATGAATCATTACTATTGTAAAATCCTCACCTTTTTAAGAGAGAAATTGGTTTATATATATTGAACTTTCCTCTTATTTTAATAATAACCCCAAAAGTGTGCTTAGTTTATCGGTTATCAATAGATTAATTTGAAACTCGCATAAGTGTTATTTCACTTGTTTTGATATAAGTTTTAAGATCAATGTTCTCAATTCTGTTGCTATTTCCTTGCTGAATAATCCATAAAAAAGTTAATGATTAAAATAATGTTATTCTCAATAAAATAAAAGCCAAAATAATTGACAGTGTAACTTATATTGTCAACATTGCATACATTTCAGAACAAAATACATTATATTTTAAACGAAACGAATTAATGAGAAAGCATGATGATAGAAATGAATTTATGACAGCTAATATTGACTATTTTATATAAAAGAAAATTATAAATTTCTTCTTCTTCTTGAGCTTGTCAGATATGTGGCACCTCTGCATTGTTGCATTTTGTACCATGCTCCAAGCCCAATTTTTTCCTAGTTCCATTGTCTTGGGTCACCTACTTTGTTTATAAAGTCTGATAGGCCCTCAATTGAGTTAAGGTGTAACTCTTTAGGATATGGATTACCTAGAGTAGTGAATCTTGTAAGGGCAAGAGCATCACACTCATATAGGATATGATAAGCTGATTCTACCCCTGCGTGGCATTTCCTACAAATCGGTTCCTGTTTAAAAAGCTCCATTGTATGAAGGTGTTTTCTGAAATGATAGTGCCCAGTAATGAAGCCTACAACAAATTATAAATTTACTAATTGAAATCCATTTTAGTATATTCAAAGCTGAAAAAAATACTTTTAAAATATTCCTCAAATAATTTTAAAATGAAATTGTAATATACTAAATTTCATTTATTTAATGAAAAAAAACTTATTTTTGGCATACATGCCTTTTTTTAATGACATGTTAATTTAAGATATATGAAATCAAAGTTTTGGAACTAGAATATATTTTTAGATTTTTTTTTATTTTATTTAGTTTTAGATTAGATTTCACAAGGTAGTAATTTTCACATCATTTTTTATATTTCTTTTAATAACATTTTCTTTTCAATATAAATATTTCTGATACCCAAAAAATTTTATAAGAATAAGGGTAATTTGAGTGGAAAAATTATAATGCTATAGAACATCTTCTCAAATAAGAAATTAAAATACGAAGTTTAAAAATTTTACGAATGAATTTCGGCAATAAATATTTTATTTTAATTTATGGCGCAATTAATAGTTTATTGGGACTTTTAACAAAACTGTGTCCACATCAAAATTGAAAAATATCCTTTACCATGAGAAACCTCTTTAAAAATTGTGAATATTCAAACTTATATATTTCTCAAAATGTTTATCTATGGATTGATTTTGTTATTTAGTATTTTTATCTAAGAGGGTTTATATATATATATAGAGAGAGAGGTATATATCTAATATATATATATATATATATATCTTTATATATATATCTAAGAGGGTTTATACAATATATATATATATATTGAATCCTTTAAAATTGAAAAAATAAGCCTTTTACAACTCATGTGGAATCTCTTCAAATGTGTTGGGTATGTGAATTATCATTTCCAAACATAATTCTTCATGAGCCTTATTACCTATTATTAAATAACAGATTATATAGTTAGAGATTAATAAAGATTTCATCATTTATATTTTGTAACGAGTATGTAAATATTTGTTTAAATCCAAAATAACATGTTCCTTTAGAAAAATATTCATGTGAAACCTAAAATGTGTTTAAAATATCACGTAAAGTATTTTAAACTTAGCTCAATGCATACCTAAGAACATTTACAAAACATTTTTTTTAAATTTTTATCTAATAATTATTATTATTTTATTACTTATTACAAATAATTTCTAACTTTATTTTATAACACCATAATAAAAATTATTTATAAATTTTTGCTCATTGTCACGCTTGGAATAAAATGTAATCGTAATTAATTTAAATTAATAATCAAAATTATATTCCTTTATTTTACGTATTTTCTGTTCACATACACAAAAATAGAATGCTACATAAATGCACGATAAAAGAGTTTTACTATACAATGAAACTATATTTACTAAGGGAAAAGATAACAAATACATATCCTACAACAACAATCGAAATCCATAATTCTTCTCTTTTATTGCTTTATTGTCAAGTAATGTCTGGCAAACTGTTTATTGACAAAATGGATACGATATAGTGCATGTAAATACAACAATAAGTAAAATGGTGGCTTAATTTTCAACAATGCTGGTCATTCATGGTCAGGAAACATTCATGTCTAATTGTTTAAAATTTATATTTAGTTAAAGTTATGTTTAAATATACAATATAATTATTATTTTGCAGAAACAGTGTTTTAAAGAGTAATTTTGATAATGATGAACAAATTTGTAGATTTTATATCTTTGGCCCTAAATCTAAAATGTTTTATGCGTTGTTTCTCCCTTAAAACAGCTGCAAAGTTTGAGGTTGTTTTATATTAATATAAGAGAAAGAATTCTTAAAAGTAATGGATGGTAAAAAACACACATCCCAAAGAAAATTGCATTTTTTTTCTGGTATATAAGTAGTTTTAGTTCAACAGAAATAGACAGTCTTCTTTTTTTTAAGTTTCAAAACCATTTTCATTGCTTAAGTGTTGAATATCTGAAATCACTATAGAATAACTTTTACGACGTCGTTTAAACATTTAATGAGGTTGTAAATCAACAGAAGGGATGATATAAAGTTAGAGCTTTGGCTAAATTCTCTGAAACATTTCCGTTTAAGATCTAAAATTACTGTTCTGTTCCATAAAGGAGACTTCTAAAAGACAAAAATATATATTAGGAAGTAATTCTTTAAATATACTAGTCAAGAAGAAGTGTTTTATACATATATATATATATATATATATATATATATATATATATATATATATATATATATATATATATATATATATATGAAGCAGTAAATATAATATATATAAATAGAAAGTAAACAGAATCAATGAAATACAATATTAACTATTATAATACATATTACAGGCAATCAAACCAGCGCAAAAGCAGCTACACCAATTTAATTTTAAAGTTACTAAGCTAATGTATTGGAAAAATCTAGTATTTCTTTAAAGATTTATGGGAATGTAGTATTTAGTGAATTAAAGAATGCATATAAAATTATTTGCTATAATCTAAAATTCAACCGAGACCAAATTAACTATTAATTAATAAACTTAAATGTATTTATTTTCCTGTAAATTTTATTTTAAAATATGTAGAAAGTAGAGAAAGTAGAGAATCTCTTGTAAAAGATTGAAGAAATGCGTAGTTTTTATAACTGCAGAAGGGCCACTCAAACATTGAAATTCTACAAGAATCCCGAAAAGCCTACTTTCACTTTAATTATACTTTAATTTTGAATCCATATTATAGTTTATAAACTTCTTTTCATTTTTTAAATTTAAATAATAATTTATTTAATTACTTTTTGCAACCATGTTTTTCTGTATTTCACATACATTTTTGGTTTGCTTATTTTTCAATGTACGGCTTTGCATTTTTTCCTATGTATTGCTTTGATTCTTTTTACTTTAATTTTGATATATTTCCTTTTTTACAAACACACTTCGGAAGAATAGCAAGAAGATTTTCAGACATTTTTCCTTCGTGCTTGTCAGAAAAAAGTATTCTATATGCATAGTTGATCATCTCTCTTGAAGAAGATGTGATCCCTATGCCTTTTCCCTATTTGTAGTTTTTTTTTATTCAATAATGTCTTATTTGTGTGTTGAATTGCAGTTTCTTACCGTTGTTTTTGACTTTTATTGATTTTCATGTTACTTCTTATTATGTATATTAATTCGAATAATATGTTTCATTATAACATTTTTTAAAACAAGAAAAGATAAAAGGATAAAAACATATATGTCCTTAAATCTTAAGTTATTCCTCAAAAAATACATTTTTGTTGGTGTCCTATTATTTCGCTATGAAATTACTTAGGATTTGGTAACTCTTTGAAAACTTTCCTTTTCTCATAAAAATAAAAGCACTGTTGTCTTATGTCGGCTGATTCTTTTTAATCAAGAAGCAAGGAGGAAAAGGTTTTGACATAAAATTATGCCTCCTTTCACTAGGAGTTTACTTTGGGCCAACTTGCGTAAGAAATTCTTGGAAACAAACTTCTCAATGATTGATGGGGCCGTTTCTTCAAAGTGCCTGTCGTTAAAAATATGTTCCAACAACTAACTAGGGCATCTAATTTGTGATTCTAAAATCTTTTAATGTTCGATTTTTGGAAAGCTAAATTCTAAAGAAATTCATTCATATACTTTTAGTAATTACTAATTAACAGAATATTCGAAACTTTTGGATAATTTGTTTGAAAGTAGTCTATAACTTTCCATTTAATCATATGTTATATGATTTTATTATATTTTTAAAATCATATAATCAATTTCTCTTAAAAGGATTTATTAAATGTTACAAACAGTTATGGACTAAAATAATGCATCACATTTGTATATTTACTATCAAAATATCCACGTCACAATAAATGTTTATTTTAATGTGAAAATCTTTTTAGATAACATCAATTTTTTCTACTACTTTAAATGAAAAATTACACTTCCATAAGGAATATTAGCTGTTTCAATACAATACTCTAAGATTGTATCTAGTAATATTCTTAAATTAAACATGTATTTAAATTTAAGAATTTTATTCTATTAAAATATTCTTGAAAGTTTGATATATGGATTTAAATATGCTTGAAATTGATGGCAACTTAAACAATATTTTTTTTTCTAATGGCGAGCACCCTTGGGCAAGTAAGTACATTAACCGCAAACTGCTACTCATTTTGTCGTTACCCAGTGCGCACCTGTGAACCAGGTCACGGAGGTACGAGTGGCATCGCCCACGCCACGCCACAACAAACCTGTTTATAGGGCGGGCCACATTTATCCATCATCTGAAAAAAGAACAAGAAATACAGAGAAAGAGAAAGTACATCCATGCCCAATCCGGGATTCGAACCCAGGTCCTCCCCATTCGTAGTCAGTTACGCTAACGACTAGACAGGTTAGGTGGCGAAATTAAATAATTAAATGATGATTAAATTCAATCACATACATAAATAGTCAAAGGAACAATTATTTAAGTAATTTCTTTATCAACAGAATAATTTCAAATGAAGAACAATGAAATATTCTTAATATTGCCTATACAGTTAATGATTATTATACATATGATAAAGTTTTATAAATAAATTTGATAATCGAATTAATTTCTATTACCTTGAAAATATTTAAAGAAATTAAATTTTTTTATCTTTAAATTTATTTTTCATTTTTTGGTGATTTTCGTGTTTGTTATTATTGAAATACGTAAGATAATTTTAAATCTAAATATAATTCGGCCTCTAATGTGTACTTAAAATTGAATGACTTAACAGGAATTAGCCATGACGCAATGCGGATGCTAATCCTCTAAATACATAATTTTCAGAGCTTAATTTCACGCCAAAATTTCGCCAATTCGAAATTTAACGAGTTAGTATACACTGATACATTTCGCAACGATTGCTTTAGTTGTCTAGACAGGGGGATAAGGGTATTATCCGTAAGGCGCGAAATATCCACCTTCTCCGTTCAGCTGCTACTTTAGGTACACGCATCCCTTTGTCGTCTATAATATCAGAAATTTAGGAACTGGATGAAGCGTCACCATAGAAACAATGAGTCACAACTCTCTAACTGATGGGAACTTTATTCAAAGTCCACAAACTCGTCTTGGGGAATGCTAATTGTTGTTAGAAGAGTCCATCCAATTGAGTTATAAGTGTTTCAGTAAGATTTGCTTGGCGAGAAGCATACACGCCAAATAATTACATTACACATGGAATATAATAGTCTTTTAAATAAATATGAAAAGAAGTTATTTATATACAAATGTTTGGGTGTAATAATTTGCACCTAAACGTCTATTTCAAAGTATTTGATTAGAGAAATATATACTGAATGGAAAAGTCCATATTAATTTAAAATAAATTATAGTTAGATGGATCATTTTACATTGAAATTTATGGAACATGTATAAATATAATATAAATTGTAATTCTTTGTTTATCATAATAATTATAAATACAATTTCAAATAAACTGCCTTATTTTAAATTGAATAATCTTGGAAATTTAAATAAAATAGAGACTCATTATCAATCATTATTCTTTCATTTTATTTAAATAAATATTTATCTTTTCCATAACAACAATAGAAATGAACGACTGTGTGTTTGCAGACTAATTGAATTATCCTAAAATTCAATAATTAATACTCATAGTTTTCTAATTTTTAAAAAAATAATTACCTGAGAATACCTAATGAGCTATACAAAGTAGTGGTGAAAAAATACACGAAATGTATTTTTGATAGAACAAAATACTTAATTTTTATAAAGGATTATCTAAATTTAAAATCTAATTTTGAATTTAGTGAATGATGTTTATGAATTTTTATACACAAGCATAGTTTCGGAGAATTTTTCGTTTAAAATTAGTAGAATCACACCATGTTTTACAAAAATGTGTATCCATTTCGGAAAAAAGTATAAGCTCAATATGGAATATCTATGCTTTTTTCCATATCAATGAAAAGACAAATGAGCAGTATTTAAAATGACGAAATCATTGAAAAGAATATTTTAAAGATCAAAATGAAAACTTTTTCTGACAACAAAAGCCATAGACATGAATATTTTAGTAAATGATTACCTGTTTCAATCTTTTTAATTTTGAAAGATAGGAATACATTCAATTTTGCTTTATATAAAGTAATTAAAAAGTAATTTTTTGCGCAAACTTGAATAAAGTAATATACATTTATTGGGGGACTTAATTGGTAAAAGTTTACAAACGGGTAATCCTTGATTTATTATGGAGATTTTTTCCCTCGACACCATAATGTGAGTACCAAAATATGGCAATCCTAAAAGTCAGTAAAAACGTTAAATATACCAGGGTTACCAGAAATAAAATTTTATCTCCGGTATGTATCACCCAATTTTTCACCAAACCAAGGGGCACCCGTTTCTATACTGAGAACGACTTTGACTAAATGGAACAATAACATTTCTCTATAAATTAAAATTTCTTTCGGCAGTTGCAAATAATACTGACAGCAATGTTGTTACTAATAATGTTAGTTAATATGTGTGTGAAATGATAACTATTTTCCACCCCAGAGCTCTTTCAAAAAGAATATTGAATGAAGTTTTATTGATTATATATATAATTATATAATTGATATATAATATTAATAATTATACATATATATATGTATGTACAATATTATATAATTGATTTTTTTATATATTTTATTATAAATTAATATTTTTGTATTTTTTTATATTTTTATTATAAGTTAATATTTTTGTTAGACATCGTTTAAAGCTTTTTTCATAATTTTAAAAATAAATACCTGTATCTAATTTTCATCAGAATTTAGTAATAGTTTATGGAGAATTCTCTTAAGTTGATCAGAAGGGCTGAGTAGATTCCTTTTATGAGAATAAAATATAATTTGGTAGTTTAATTTTATTTATAACTGCACTACTCATGAATTGATTAAAAAGAGTGTGATAGGTAAAAAAAAAAAGATTATACTGAAGAGCAGCTCTAAAAAGCAAACTAGTCCCCAGTAGTAAAAAGTGATCTTCTGAGCATAACAACTATTGGTACCAACAGATGGCACTACTACACAGGTGTATTTTCTATGGATTAAAACGTTCTTGTTGTTGTGTGCCAGCCAGGCTGGCAATATATGGTGCGCTGCTCAACTTTTCCAACTGAACCATATTTGGTGTGGAGTCCGACTTCCTCAGTACACACATGCCATAAGTACCCATTTATAGGGTAGGCAACTATTCACGCACAAAGAAAGGACAAAGACAAGAAAGAGAGAAAGAGAAAGTACATCCATGCACGAGCCAGGATTCGAGCCCAGGTCCCACCCATCTGTAGTCAGGTACCCTAACCACTAGACACGTTGGGCGACAACGTTCTTGTTAAAAATTCCTATTAATAAAAGAGAGAAGGTGCAGAATGGTTGCACACTTTGCATAATAATTTGTTCTATTATATTTTAATGTTAACCTGACAATTTTTTGAATTAGATAGGCAAGTCTATTAAAAGTTTAAGATTGAAAAGTAAATTTTAAAGAAAACAATTTGTGAAGCTATCAAACATTAAGAACTGATTTCGTAGTGTATGGTATCAATGCTCAGAAAAAGATCATCTGTTTTTTTAAAGAAACAGAGCTGGCAGAAGTGTTAGCACTCTAGCCTCCGGTACAACAGTTGGTATCCACTTTTAGCTGTTGTTTTTAGTCTAATAAGCCATTGATTACAGAAAGTGATCATTGAGAAATAAACAAGCAGAACTTAATTTTAAACTGTATCAAGGAAACCAAAAATTATCGGTATTTAACATATAAACAGTAATATTTCATTATAATATTTTACTTCAAAGATAAATTATAGATACTTTCTTCTCTTATATAGAGAAATATAGCATATGATTATTATGATAATTATATACCATTTTTTGTATAAAAATAACGAATCAGAAAGTTATTTTTTATAATATTTGGATTATTATTTTTTTTAGTGAAAACTATTTAAAATCTACTATAAAATTCAAAAATATAGAAAAGGAAAATGAAGCATTCACCAAAGTGTAAGTCCTTTACTTTTATGGAATATTTTTAAACTTTTCAATAAAATAACATTTTTCGTTGAATATTTTAGAAATTTAAAATGCTCTTGTATATTTAGACAATGGTTTTCTTTTCTTTTCTATTTATTATTAATAAGCTTGATTTTAGCGGAGAACAAGCCTTTTCTCTCTAATTACCGAAAGTTTCTCCTCTGTTTCTACTCTAACTTTATCTTTCAGTTATTAAAATAAGGCTATTCAATAAAATTTTCTAAAACTTAAAAATAATGAGTGCTGTGCTAAAATTGATATACTATAATTTTCATTATTTTTTTATTTTTTAATTACGCTGAAAGTAATAAGCCATTTTAGTTAAGTAAGCAATTTTTATTATCGTAAGAGCTTAGGAAGCATTTATTTTTAATAGCATAAAAAAACTTAATGCGAACATAAAAAGTCATTTTTCATAATAATATGAATTTTATGACCATCATAAATGCATATTATACATGGTATACTGTGTAAATAGATAAAAAAATCATATACGATCACGAAATTATTTGAAACTTAACATTTTATATAATAATAATATTCATTAAAATATATATATATATATATATATA
>JAPDSC010111316.1:16548-35303 GCA_026290005.1 Latrodectus geometricus | reverse complement strand
AATATCTGAATATGCATTTGTTGTAGCAAATAATTTTTAATTAACAAATAATATACAATAGTATTTGTTGCATATTAAAAAACAGAAATCTTATAATTAAATTTCTTTTTTGTTTATTGCTAAATATTATAGAGAAATGATATAAAGAAATGATTTATAATGAAAATCTTCCAAAATATTGTGAAACTTGATTATAAAATAAAAAGATATTTTGTATCAGTTATAAATTGGAAAGATATATATCAGAAATAAGTATCTGAAAGAAATACAAACGTATCACACAAGACTTTTAGTTTGGAGTAACTTGAGATTCTATCGTAACACATCATTTACAAAAAAGAAAGTCGTCACGGAAGCTTCAAAGAAAACACCAAAGAAAAAATAGAAAAAAAATCCAGAACATGGAACAACTGATAATAAAAGAAACTCACATAAATATTTGCTTTACTCATAAAAAAGAGCTATGAGAGAAAGAGAGAGAGACATAAACAGATAAAACAGTTGTAGTATTTTGTAGCAATTTTTTACCAATTAATAATCCTGCTTTATTTTTTTTAATTTTAAATCATAATATTCATATAATATATATACATTTTCCATGATACTTTCAATAATTTAGAAATTAATACTGCAACATAATTTAACTTGAATTAAATTCTTTTTATTTTGAACATAGATATCTCACTTTTAATTATTGTACTATCGAACGTGCTGCTATAAAGCTAAACAGTTTCGAAAATTAAACAATTTCAAATTTGAGGAACTATTAATTCACACTTTCCTAATCTTTAATTTTGTATACCTACGTTGAAAATAAATACACATAAATCAGATAAATGTAAGCAACATAAAAGCACAAATGTAATCAAAGTTTAAAAAGATACATGCATATATTATGCATACATGTAGTACGCACAAATTAAAGTCCCTAGCACTCTCTTAACTTTGGAACAATGGCTGCTGTATTCATAAAAGTTATGTCTAGATATATTTAAGTAGATTTGCGCTACTGAATAAAACCATCTGGAATGCCACCTAGTGGAAAACTGTGGATTTAGTATTCCTATCTCGAAAACGAAACTCGGAAGGTGAAAAAGGTTTTTCAAAAGCAGTAGAGCAATATCGATTTAATCTTAAAAAACAAATATTTTTCATAATGTGTCACATTATTTTCAGAGAGTGTTTTATTTCATCACGCTGATTTTATTTTAAATATTTAAGTAATTCTTACAGATTATGAGCAAAATTTAGTCATGATTCATATTCTAACTTATGCCAGCAGTAGTTCGCTGATTATATCTTCGAAACTAGTTATCAACATTTTTTCTCATAGAAGAGTCCTTAACTCTAGAATGCTGACTTTATTTTGCGTAGAAATGCACGTATTGGAATTCTATAGTTATTTTGCATTTACTAAAAGATTTAAATAGGGCATTAGTAATTAGAGCTTGATTAATTAGGGCGTTGGTTCTCTCTATCGGAAGATAGTAAATTCAAATAATGACCCAAACAAAGATGTGTCGTGTTCGCTTATGGTGACTTGGCCAGGCTGCCGCAATGTCCTCCTTGTACAATGATACCTCTGGAAGTGACAAACCAAATATTGGGGTATTTTCAGCTTGGTGCTTGCTTCAAAATTACGAAGTCACCCACCCGGCTACTTCTATGTAAGTTAAAACATTTTGCATCTACTTAACAAAACATTTACTTCGTTGATGTCTTATTGGTCAGATCAAATACAAAGGAGGATAAATGTATTCTCCATAATGCTGTTGTATGTATATCCAGCTTAACACGAAATATACGTTAATATCGTGAACTTAATCCAAAATTTCTTACATAGGGTTTAAAAACTATTGTATGTTAACACTCAAAGCGCTGTACTGCCTCAGTAGCTTCAGGCAGTTTCCCGTTAAGAGCAGTAGAGTGAAGCATCATTTGCCACAGGGCATCATTGGGAGGGTGATCACATTCTCCCTCACAGGGATGCTGAAGCTCCTTAGATTGAAGACGCTTCCACGTGTCCTTCCGGTGGTGTTTGGCGTGGCTGTGGAGAGGAGGCTACGAGCTCAGGTATGACTTCGTCACCCGACTGTGGTTTAAAATTACGAGGAGCTAAATGATGGTTGGTAGGCGAATATATCCAAGCCCGATATCCTTAAGCTATAATCCGTGACTTACCTACTCCACTATGTATGTATGTAAATACATAATTCTTATTAAGAGGAACAATAAGATTCATTATAAAATTTTGTACCAATACTCAATGATACATTTTATTGTAAAATCTGAAAAAAACATTTTTTATTAGAAAGTGGAAATTATGATAAACAAGCGAAGATCAATAGGTATAGTTGTAATACCTTTAATTATTAAGATTTTTTGAAATAGCTTCTTAAACCAAAGGAAATCTGCTCATACGTTTTGGCACACAAGATATAAATTCATATCATAAAAACATGTAAATTTGGAATATGAATAAAACTGTTCACTTTTCTAAACTCATGTATAAATAAATTTAAATTAAAACAAATCTTTAGAGACTTGCAGAATGTGCTTTTAATGTAATGCAATCCGTCGGGTTATAAAACATTCTTAAACATTAAATTTTTGTGAAGCAATTTAGCACGTTCCATGCAACAGATAAGCAATGCGTCCTAACATATAAACCACATTTTGGTGACTCCAAGCTTAAAAGCAAATCTTTAAAAAACTTTACATTATGCCTGTCTTTCATAAAACATAATGTAATATGTTGCGTTATTAAACATTAAACAAATTACATTAAATGTTAGTAAAACAGTTAAACCTGTAACGGTCGACAGCCCAGCAATATGTCTTAATACATGAACATAGTTGTTCCTTTTTGTACAAACCATGTGTAGAATAAACAGACGTCCTGTGAATATGCTTGTCCTTTATATTACATAATGCAATATAATGGATTACTAAACATTAACCCTGTTAAATTAAATGTTAGAAAGCTCTCCAATCTGCCCCTACCTACAGCCTAGTAATATGTCACAATGCAAGAATGTTGCTTTTCATGTAGGCCGCGTTGACCTGGTTGGTTAGGGTATCGTTCTCGTTACCGAAATGTAGTGAGTTCAAATCCTGGGTTATTTAAATATCCGCCGTATTCACTAATGGCGACTGGGGGCAAGTAAAATATGCCGTGGTCGCAATATCCACCATGTTCCCATTCCAAATTTATATCTATGGGGGTGTTAGGAGCCAGACCTTGGGTCTTTTCTGGTTTCTCATCTCTTAATTGAAAAATCCAGATGGTGCCATCTATAAGCCAAAGTCGTACTTCCATCCTCGCAGGGGAGTGCTGTTAAAAAAACGGAAGACCCTCTTTCTGACTTTATTAGTCAAGTCACTGACGGGCGGGTTTGGCATTGCCAAGTTTATAAGTAAAAACTACAGGAACTTTTTATTTTGGAGAATTCACGTATAGAAACAAAGCTTTAGAGACTTATTGAATACGTTTGTCTTTTATATTACATAATGCAATATAGTGGTGTATAATTCGTTTTTAAACATTTCATTCTTGTAAAAAAAATATCAAAATGTTACAACCGACAGCTAACAATGTGACATTGTTTTTTCATCCTTAAATACAATGTTGGGTCCAACATTTTAAACAATACACAACACTCTATAATAGAATCATTTTTATGTCACTTTAAAGATATACTCAACTGTACACTTAATTTGTATTTTTTTTATCCATGAAATTTTCACATTCAAAATATATTTCCTGAGAGAAAAATACAAAAAAATCCGCACTCAAGACGTTTTAATAATCTGATGAAACTATTCATTTGAAAAATGTTTCTGTGCAATCGAAATAAGTTGCATCAATACTCTGACAATAAATACAACTCACAACCATTAACAGATACGTAAAAGAACAGTGTGATATGTACAGTAACATATTTGTACAGTATCATATTTAAAGAAGTTGCTCCAAAAATTGAGGACAAACTGATTACGTTTCTCCACTGAGTATCCACTATTGACAGTGAATATCAAGAAACCTTTTTTTTTTAATGGCCTGCTTTTTCTGAGAGGAGATTACTAGTTTATCGATCGCTGACCATTAGCCTTAAGGGGGGGGAGGACGCCAGTCAATCAATCTCCAGATAAGTTTCTACAGACTACTCCGGCGCGCTGATTGGTTCTTCCACGGGGATGAATTTACTTAATCGCTGTCAGGTTCCAATTTATCCTCCTTTTGAGAGAAAAAAAAAAAGACAGAACACTAATTGAATGGAATCCAGAAGATCCTATTACTGGGAGTTATTAAATTTTATAAGATTTTTACGAATCTCTTCCGAACTTAAGAATGAGAATAGAAAATCTCTAATGATAAAAAAGTACCTGTTCGAAATTTAGAAGAAAATACTAATGAATGTGTGGAATTAAATTGGATAAAATTAAAAGTAAATATTAAATAAGTAAACGAATTTATTGTTCGTAATTTTTTCGATAGAGATATTATAATATTATCAATATTGCAATCGATATTATGAAAAATAAATATTGAAGATTAATTAATTTATCCAAGATTAATTTTCTGCAAAATTTAAATTTTTAATTGTCACTAGATAGAAAAAAAATCTATTTACATATTAAGCAAATAAAATGTATAGTCTTAAAATTAGTGGCAACTTTTAAACGTCTTATGATTATTAACAAATACAAATATTAATCGTTGTAAAATTATTGTTCACAGGTTTTTATTGGTAGTGCTTCTATATAAATACCATTTAGGAATAATAAAATCAAACTATGAGTAAAACAGTAAAAATCAAAAGTATAATTAAAAATATTTTTTCACTCTTTCCAAACATTTCATTACCACTTAACTCAAATCACATATTCAAACCAAGCTTGATTACATCCATTTTTATAATTTATTTATTTATTTTTGCTTACACAATAAAATTGAGAAAGTATGAAAATATTTATAATTTATTAACAAGGAATGATTTATCATTGTTAATTTAATTAAACTTTATAATATATTCTATAAACTAACATCCAAAATTAACACTAAATTCCACAAAAATTGTTTTTCGATATTTTAAAAAATTCAATTTTTAAGATATGTTTATTTAGATGAGTATTGAAAAATTTAAGTAATCACCACAGCAATTAATTAAAATTTGTAAATGAATTTCGATTATTAATGTTGGATCTGTAAATAAAGCTTTAAATAGGGTAAAAATATTTATTTTTAATATTTAAATGATTACTCGTGCAGCTTTTAAATAATTCTGAGGAATCCATAAACATACTTAAATATTAATTATTTAGAGGAAGTTATACAAGTGACTATGCCATGTGGCTTGGATATTGATTAGGAAGTAATATTAAGATTTATTATTTACAAATGTTTAAATCTAATTTGAGTTGCTTGTCTGGTGAATTATTGTTAAAGGACGTAGACTATAATTATTCTCTCGCGTCTCTGATATCTACAATTTAAGTCTTATAGTTTAAAATATATTCTAAACCACTCTAAAATTTCTTAGCCCTGTGCATAAATTAAACCATGCAATTTTAAACCCAGAACGTTAACCATTCAAAACTCCAGTTTGGCACTATTTTTAAATCTCTACTTTCATTCTAAAAGCTAATGGACGTAGAAATTGATCATAAAACTAAGCTATAGTAAAGAATTTGGCAAAATTCAAAAATAAAGCTAGGAAACAGTATTTCGCAGTGTGTTTTCTATTCAGAAAAAATATTCATTCAAAATATTCATTTCTTTTTATTATTCAACATACTTCTTCGCATTTGTTATATTAATTCATTCTTGGAAACTAAAAATAAATTTTGAGTAATAATTTATTCTACTTAAAGTTTGAAGTAGTAATTTTGATGTATATTTATAAATACATTAATATATTAAAGAGTATGTTTTTATATTTGAACAATTTTTAGTGTAAATTCAGATATAAAAGTGGTTAAATAGAGGCTTGCTTGTTTTAATACAGGTTTGCTTGTTTTTCTACAGTCACTGTTTTCACAAAACAATTAATTCAATTAAGAGCAAAAGCTTATAACAGATTTTTATTACGAACGTCTAGTCTCAAGATGGGAATCGAGTTTACAAATTGCAAATTTCTCTAACCAGTAACCAGACGTCAGCAGTAATTTTTCTCGGTGAAGTGGAGGTTTGCTTCTTTTATAAAAATATCCACGTGAAAGATTTATCCTATTTCTTTCTAGAGGAATTTTCCTTCACTATTTTTGATTAACAATCTCCGTTAATAGCATCAGTCATCTTTTTCCTTGAGCACTAAGCAAGAACAACATTGCTGACGTTTGTGAACAATATCAGATTCTTTGAACGGTAATACAGTTTGAGTCAAGACCAACTGATAAAATAGATCAAAACATAAATCCCATATTTCAGAATATCATCCGTAGGTAGTCAGGATTTATAAGATGATCATTAAGTAAGCTGTTCAAAACTATCTAGCAAGTAATATATTTGAAGAAATAAATCAAAATCTGAGGAAAGTATTCAGAACATACAAATTCAGTTTTTAATAAATTTTATTACAAATGTAATTTTTAAAAGAAATTTTGGTATTGAGAATTAGAGTTATATAAATGTTGAATGAGTAAATGCTATATGCGACAATATGTATTAAGTTTGTTACAAGAAAATATATTATTTAATTAGAAATGATGATTAATACATCATAGAGGTTCCGGTGACCAAACTGGATAGTGCGTTCGTTCCCTTATTGGTAAGTAATGAGTTCGAATCACGACCGAAGATCCGTCATGTACGCTAATGAAGCTGGAGCACTTTAAATATGTCGTGGTCGCAATGTCCTCCATATGAAGTGATACCTCTGGGGATAGCAAGCCATGTCTGAGGATCTTCTCCGTGCTTCTAAATTACGAAGACCCACCCACTTACGGGGCAACGATGGCACACCCACTGGGGGCCCCACTATATTAGTTGCTATCATTCCCCCCCCCCCTTGTAGTGCTGAAGGGTGTAAATCTTGTGCTCCTTAGACATAAACAAAAAAAAACAATGTCCATATGTGTGATACGTGGGAATGTTATCTCAAATAGAAATTTTGTGTCCTGGTATATATGCTTTCTAAGTTTCGATATATTTCTACAAATTCATTGATTGTTAGAAAGCGTAGAGCATATCATATCAATTTATAATTATATTGTACTCAAACATTGTTAGAAACGTTTTAAGCAAATTAACAAGATGGCGTAGCTGCTTTAATTATATTAATAAGCCAATGACGTTAATCTTTAAAAGTATTAATCATTAATGATTTTAAATAATAACACAGTTTACTTTTAGATAATAAATTAAATCTCTGAATAATGAATCAAAGTAGACATCCAAACTTTTTATTTGAAAAAGCCATCAAAATTCTAGATATTAACAAAAAAAACAAAAAATATATCGATATAATTAATTTAAAAAATATATCGATATGATTCCATGGGTAAAATAAAAACATGTAATACTGAAATAGGATTATTTCATTCCAACAAAAATATAGAAGTATGGTTATATTTTTCTCTTGCAGCATGACAAGATTTATAACACTTTAAGCAGCCGACATACATTATTTACGCTAAAAAATGTCAAGCGACTGAAGATGATAGAAGCGTACATTAAACCGGCTTGAGAAGCATTTACTCGATGGGGACATTTATTAAAGGAAGATTTAGAGCAGCCATAACTCACAAGGTCCATACCTTCAGCGACAGAGCACCTTTTAACTGAAAAATTAGAATTTATCATCCAAAGTCTCAAAAAATGTTTCTGAACAGCAATTATTTATAAGATGAAATATGTAAGTAATTATAGATAAATCATTGAAATATTAAATCTCCTTAGATTTACTTCTTATTTATCTTCATTTATTTGCTAATTAATGCCCTATATTATTTTTTATTTAATAACTATACATTTTAGAATTATTTTAAACACAAACTGTTCGATTTCCATATTGTTTACCTAAACTATTAGTTTGGGGAAAAAGTACTTCACTTTTTTTAGTGATCGATATCTTAAAAAGTATCGATCAAGCAATTTCAGATTTAGTCTACTTGAAAAGGTAACATTTCGCACTATGATTATTCATTTGCTCTCTTTTACTTGGTACATCCATTTGAGTTAGAATGTTAAAAAAGGAATTCAACAAAGATTACAATTTTTGTTTGATAAAGGTGAAAATATATACTAGATGATTGAAATTGAGAAGGGTGCTTAGGGTCCCGATACTGGTTTCGGCATAGTCGATTCAGTTCAGGTATTTTGGACGTTAAAGATCCACTTTACACACATGCATCGTGGTAAAAATTGCCGATAGAACATCAAAAATTATCGAAGCTGACCATTTGTTAGCAGTTTTAGCATCGCCCAAAGCCTAAAAATAGATCATAAAACAGCTATAAACCTTTTATGTTAAGCGAATCCGAAACAAATCGAATGAAGTTCAGGTGAAAATCATGAATTTCTTTTTCCCCAAACTTATACTTTTAGATGCTTCTAAAAATTAAACTATGGGCTTCTAATTTTAACAATACATCTGTTTTTTTCAAAATCTAGTTAGAGAGATTTAATAAACTAGTTTCAATTAAAAAAAGCACCTTCTAAAATTAAAAAGCTATTCTACAACTACAAATTTTACGTAAAAAAAAACTTGTAAAATTTGAAGAAAAGAATTGTCTTTTGTTGAAAATTAGAATGTAAAAAAATGCTTAATATTTAGCAATCAAGGAAAATTTTAAGGATTACTAAGCAAGAGCAAAAAACTAAGAAAATTGTTAGGAAATAATTACAGGCTTTTATGTTGTTACATATGACACTTGGTGAAGCCAAGCTCTCTCATCAAGGACTGGGTGAATGAAGTCAGAAAGAGCGTCTTCCGTTTTTGAACAGAGCACCCCCATACGAGGGTGAAAGTACGACTTTGGCTCATAGATGGCAGCACCATCAGGGTATTCCAATTTAGAGAAAGGAAACCAGGGAAGCCCAAAGCCTGATTCCTAACACTCCCAGAGGTATTAATTGGAAATGGAAACCTGGAAGAGACCTGGAGAGAGAGAGAATAGTGAACACGACTGATCTTTGAATAAGCGGAGATTCGAACTCACCACCTTTCGGTAATGAGAACGATGCCCTAACCAACCAGGCCACCAGGTCCATAGACCTTTATAAATCATACAAGTAATGAATATAATGAAACAAAATATGCAAAAATATTTAACAAATTCAAAAGATTATTAATGGATACTTTTGAGACATATTTCAATACGACCTAAAAAAAACCAAAACTAAGTATTATTTTCATTATTGATAGAAATATAATTTTTTAAATACGCTTTTAAAAAACTTATCTAGGTTTAAACTCCTCCACAAAAAATAATTCCTATATCAACTACAGAATTTTTTTGAATCAATAATCTTTCATATTTTTTACATTAGATAAATATTTAAATGAATATTTTTTTTACATCATTTCTGTGTTAATAACAAAAATAATAATATATATAGTTATTTAAATAAAATTTAACTGACCGTTATCAAAAGTTTAAAGAAATATAATAATAATGAGTTTTCTAAAATTTTAATTTGTATCCTATTTAAAATTTTCTCAAAATATGAATTAGAGTTTCAAACGCCTGCATTTAACGCAAAGTATTAAAACGAGATATCTGTCACGCTATTTCCTAATTATATCTCTGTGTTCGCATGTTTCGTATATCACTTATGGCTTTTAATTATTATTATAATCATTATTATTATTATTATATTAAAAATTAAGTTGAAATTATTAAAAGATTTCTATGAATATGAGAAATGTTTTTCAAAGAATCTACAAAGTATTCCATAACACTTGTTATTCCATACTATGAAAATATTCTATATTATTCTATAAGTGGATTATTAATTATACAAAAAAGAATTTTTCCAAACCAATATATGACGTATATTACATTACTCAGGAATTTGTATTACTATATATTTTTGCCCAATATATAATACACACCAAGAATTAAATAATTCAATAACTTCTAGTTAATGACATGTTGCCAAAACAAATTTGAAATAAAATATCTATTATTTTTTATGTAGTCCAGATTTCCTTCTATAAAAAAAAACCTAGCAAACTTTTTTCACAAGCATTTACTTTGTTTTCTTATGAATTTAGAAACAAAAGGAAGTGAGGAATAAAATATTTTAAAAAAATGTTCAGTTAGCAAAATGTATTTCAGTAAATACATATCGATAAAATTATCTATGTAGTTTTTTTTTTTTTTATCATTTTAAGTTGAACTCAACTAGTTTTTCTTTTTTTTCAATGTTAGAAAATCTGATTTATTATCTCAGGCTGAAAATATATAACAACACTGAAACATTGATTATTTTCTATTACACATACTTTAAAAGCATTGAAATAGTTAAAATGTTTAGTAAATTAAAAAAGATTTCGCCAATAAATCTGTTTATTATATATATAAAAATGTTGTAAAAATTGAATAAAAATATTTGTTAAGAACTGTTACAGTTGCGTAAAAACCAATTTATCGACAAAAACTTTAAAGGGATTTAGATTTAAACATACGTAAAGATTTCATTATGACAAAGCCCACGTAAAAAAAAATCTAAAATTTGTATTTCTGCAAATTATTCAGTTTGCGCGTGTGTGGATATACATTCTTCAAAGAATATGCTTCCCAAGTACACGGAATAGAAATCGTAGTTTTAATCTGAAAATTAATGACAAATAAAAGTAATACCCTTCTATTAAACTAGAGCACATCAAAAATTTACTATTCCATAACAGAGATAAGAAAGAGAAAAATTTAAGACATATTTGGAAATAAATAAATTGTATCGTAACTTAAAATAAAACAAAGATGATAAAGACGTATATATGGGTACCTCGACACACAAAAAGTAACTAAAGAACTCTTCATCCAATTGATAAAAGGCGTTCTTGATATCAAAGTTTATCAAATGGCAAAAATTTTGATTAACAGCTCCATTTTAATTTTCGCATAAGTTTTTAGTATTTATCATTATTAGTTTTATCATTATTAGTTTTATCATCGTTAAATTATGCCATATGATTTATGTTATATCATTAATAAATCTTAAGTTTGGATTCTTTTAATCATATGTTCTGATTTATGTTATATCATTAATAAATCTTAAGTTTGGATTCTTTTAATCATATGTTCTTTTTAATTCTACGCGCATATATTCTTAGTTCATTAATAACAAAACTGGTAAACAAAAATGGGCTAAAAAATGGATAAGAAAAAAAAAAGAGTCCGTCTCATCTGGCCGCACAGCTAAGCCAACCAAACCAATCATTCAACTTCCTTCCCTTTCTCTCAAATTTTCACATCTTTCAGTTAACAATAACGTTAATTTTTAATACCTTTTACATACTTATTTATAATTCATTTTATTAAAGCTATAAAAAGAATAATATGTAAAATACGTAAAAGCTAAGTCAAAACTCATCTCACTAGACTTTATTGAAACAATTGATTGTAGACCAAGTCATTCTCTCTCCCTCCCCCTCTCCTTTCCCATTCGTTCTCACTCTGCTATCAGTCAATAATAATAATAATATTTAAGTCTTGAAATTTTAATTAGAGAGATTTCCTTTTTAATTCACATATTTATTCTTAGTTCATTTTATTAATAGTATAAAAAAGGAAATAAAAAATAGAATAATTAAAAAATAGAAAAGAAAAAAACATTCATTACATTTCTACTGATTCTTATGTTCAAGTAGTGACAATAAAGCAAAGCCAATTTAAACCAATCATTCTTTCTCTTTTCTTTTTATCTGTCTATCAATAATATCATTAATAATATTTAAGTCTTGAATTTTTATTGAGATCTTATTTATTCGATATTTTATTCTCTTAATTCATTTCACAATAAAATAAAAATAGAAAAAATACAATAATAGAAAAAAATAGAAAAAAATTATATTTAAAATATATGAAATCCCTTATGAGCAATCAGTGAGCCAAGAACGAAATGAAACCCATTTGTGTTTCCCTTTTTCTCTCATCTGGGAATCCTTAAAACAAAAATACAAATATTAGGTTGGGGAAAAAGAAATCCTTCAGTTTTTATCTAGATGACTGTAGTGTTCGGTATCCCGTTCAAAATCGATCACACGATTTCATAAGTATGCTCATTGGCAAGATTATATATTAGTTTGGGGAAAAAGTAATCCATTATTTTTTCGTTAGACGTCTGTAGTGATCGATATCTCGTGAGGTATCTATCAAACAATTTCAGATTTATGCTCGTTGGAAAGGTGGCATTGGACACTAAAATATCCTCTTGCGGTTTTTTGTTTGATTCATTCAGTTACGAGTACAAGGTTTTAAAAATGGAAGACAACAAACAGAAAATTCGATACATTTTAATTTTTATTTTATAATGGCGAAAATGCTAACCAGGTGGCTAAAATTGTGAAAGGTGATTATCGTCCTATATATGACTGTAACAACCAGTTACGCACAATTTTGGTTTCGTCGATTCCGTTTGGGTATTTGGATGTTAAAGATGCACCTCGCATGGATACAACATCGTCGAGAATGTCTATAAAATATCAAAAATTATCAAACTTGACAGCATGTAAGCAGTCGTAGCTTCGCACAAGACCTAAAAATCTACATGAAAACTGTTTTAAACCTTTTTACAAAGCGAATCTGAAAGAAATTACAAAAAGTTCACGTAAAAATAATGGATTTCTTTTTCACCAACCTAATATTTCACCAAAAAAAAAATTTTTTTATAGAATCCATTCAGTTATATGGTACAAAGTGTTCAAAACGGAAGTCCACAAAGAGAATATGCAGTACATTCACAGTTTTTCTTTGATAAAGATAAAAATACAAGTCAGGCAGTTGAAAATTGGGAATGGAGTTAATGCTCACGTTATGGTAACAGCCAATGACGTTGCCTTTTGGTTTCATCGATTCCATTTATATATTTGCTGTTTAAGATGCACCTCGCACAGGTAGGGCTCATCTTCGAAAATATCGATAAAAATCACAAAAATATCCGAAGTTGAAAAGCATATTAATAGCGCAAAAGCTAAAGATAAGTCACAAAGCAGTTTGAAATCATTTGCCCAAACCAAATCAAAGACATGTAAATAAAGGCATGAAATTCACGTAAAAATAATGTTATCTTTGTAAAGAATTTTTAAAATCTTTTTGTTGCGTACTAAAAAAAAAATAATCCTTTACTTTTTTCATTCTGAAATGAAGTTTATTGTCCCAATACTGTAAAAACCAATTACCAGTCATTTTGGTTTCATAGATTACAGTCAGGTAAATTTGATAGTAAAGATGCACCTCGCACAGGTTGGGAACGCACGTCAAAAATATCGACAAAATCACGAAAATGTCTGAAGTTGACCAGCATGTTAGTGGTTCAGAAATTAAAGATCAACCACAAAACAGTTTAAAATCATTTACACAAAGCTAATTAAAAACAAGTAAATAAAGACTTGATGTTCACTTAAAAATAAAGGATTTCTTTTTTCCCAACCTAATATATTAAAAAGTTCTCCAAATCATTTATTTATATTCTGCAGAAGATAAGACAATTTATCCTAACAGAATTCTCAACTGCAAAATCACGTTTACAAAAATTCCTCTTGTGTTTAAATTAGATTCATAAACTTAACAAATATTTTAACGAAGTAATTAATAAAACTGTCCACAATTTCCCTGTTTAAGCAGAAAAATTTGATTTATTAACAGTTGCAACTGATTGTTAAGATGAGAAATCCTTTCATATCCAGATTATTATTCGGAAAAAAAATAACAATTAGTTGTTTCTATTCTCCTCATGAAAAATCTTCCGTCATTTTTAGTTTCACGCTCTTCGGTTTCTCATTGGTGAATGTGATTATTGTCGTTTGCTCTCTCTCAAACAAATGATCCGCCTGTCCAGAAATAAGCACCGTTTAATCTTATCCACTTTCAAGTAATTGAGCTGTCTGCTGCACACGCCCCTCCCAGAAACACCGGAAACATCGTCTGCGAAAAATAAACTCTAGCGGTAAGAATGCAATTAATCTCAATCGTTTTCCCGGACGATTCTTCGAAAGGTAATCATTTACATGGGCTTTTGTTCAAGAATAGAGAAATTTGCCAATTTAAAGTTTTAATGCAGTTTTAGTTTTAAAATTTCAGAATTTTTTTGAGGAAAAGTTCTTTTGTGATAGCACATCATCTTACCTTATATTATTCTGCATAATGGAACAAACATTTTTTTGTTGTTTTTTCATTAGTTAGTTCAAAAGAAAAAAATAATGATATTTAACATTTTTACTATCTATTAAAACTTTCGGTTTTAAATTTTGAGTGTAGTTCTACATTTAATAGAGAGATTAAATTTGAAATCTCAGTCAATTAGAACATTTGAAACAATGAAAGGCTCAGTATCTTGCTATTTTAAATATTACGCTTTGTATTGTGATGGAATGCAAATGAAAAAACACATTAGAAAAAAATATTCTAATATAAGACTGTTGGGTTCAGCCAGCCTTTCATATTTAGATAACTTCAATTAGGGGTGGTCCTTTAAGAGATATGTTTTTCTGCAGGCGTGGAAGTGACAACTAAACTCCGTCGATCATAGTTTGTCAAGATAAGGAATGTATATACTACCAAAATATTAGTTTTTGAAGCAAAATACCAGGATGGATTTTAAAAAAATTTCATTTTGAATCAATCTTCAAAATTCAATGTATGAGTAACTGCCGTCTGGATGCTCGAAATTTAAACAAATAAAACATTAATAATGTACCTTCATTCTATAATTCCAATGAACATTGAGCGCCGTATATCTATATACCCTAGATCCGTGATTTTCATCCTTTTTTTGTCGCTGGACACTTTTAACAATTTCAAAATTTGACGACATACAAAGAAAAAGATAAATTCAAAAGTTGTTTATTTACCTATAACACTGTGTAAAAAATTGCCTATGATTTATCAATTATTTATTCCTTATTTTTGATTATTTTTTCTATATTTTTTGAAAGACAAAATCAAAAATAATAAAAATTGCTGTAATTTTTATTATAATCTTTTTTGGTAGATTTCAATATACACAAATGTTAAACAAGATTGGATGAGTACGTGATATTTTCAAGTGACCCTTTGGCTATCCTTTTCAGAATAGCTTTCAACTAAATCTACGATACTCAACCACTTTTTGTCGTGGCACCCTTGTAACAAACTCAAAATTTGACGACACACAATAAAAATAATAATAATAATAATTACTTTATATATAAAAGCTGTTTACTTACTTATAATGGAATGGGTAAAATTGTTTTAATGATATTATTTTATTACATTCAAAATTAATACGTAAAAAAAAAAAAGTACATTTATTAAGGGATCCATTATGATGTAATAATAAGGATGCTCTAAATAAGAAATTTCAGCTGGATGTTTTTTGAGCATTTCATTTATATTGTGTCGTAAAAATGTCAATCCTGCTCTCATATTGTCTTCCACACTTAACAATCTCGATCTTCTTTTTTTTTTTTTTTTTTTTTTTTGTTGTTGTTAATATTGAAATTCCGAATTCACACAACTAAAATGTAGAAATTTGTGAATGTAGATACTGGGAGTAATTAAAATTTCTTTACGTAGGACAAATATTTTTCTTTATGAAAAATTAGTGATCGAAGATAAAAACAATTTTAACTGTAAAAAATATGGTAATCAACTGTAAAAATAAGTTTTCTTTTACAGTGTACTTTTCTCTGGTTCAAACAAATTGTACTCGTAACAAAAAGACATAATTTTTACTATAATTTTACTATAATTTCTAAAATTTGATGACACTATTTAAGAATTAGGTGGCACACAAAAGTGTGGTGTGGCACAATGGTTGAGAATAATTGCTTGGGATAATAGCACGGGTGAGATGGAGATTAAATCATTATGTATCACATTAGTTTGACAAATATCTATACTTAAATGTATACCAGGTCCCTATCAACATAGATCTGACGCACCCTATTCTAGCGCATGATATGAAATTACCTTACCATACAAAGAGATATCAGTGAGTCTCATGGCTTTGTAAACAAAACAGTAATTCATGGTTAAAATAAGTAAATTAGTAATAAAAAAGAACTGCTTCAATAAAGTGAAATGCCAATGATCTGTTGAGTCGGGATTGACTTCTAGTAGCATGCTGACAGAAAACACAACATCCCGAATACACTGCATGATATATATCATCCTTATTACTTGTGGCGGAACTTTTTAAGTTCTTAAATATAACAAATGTATTAGAACTTTTTCCGGGACTTATATCAAATTTATAGCATTTGCTGTGCCTTGTCTTACCAATGCATGTTATTGAAAAAGATTATACAATTTCCTTCGCTGACATATATTTACAATAACCTATCAATTATTATATCTTCCAGAAATCAATACGGTTCTGTTCATTTCAACCAAATGTAGTAAGTAGAGCATTCCTCAAATCATATATGTCACCTTATGCTACGTAAGGGAAGTCATGATCGTACAGTGGCGTACCCAATAACAGTAGATCGCTTTGGCTACATCAAATCCGAGGTGAAGACAGCGCCAAAATCGGTCTTTAAAGAAAAGGCCTGCAAGAGCCAAATTCTAATATCGCCATGTTGAATCCCATGCCAGACTCCTGAAATTTCGAAAAAAATCGTTTGGTCAAATTTAGTACTGCTGAAAAAAACCAGGGCTTCGAAATTTTTTTTGTTCCGGTTTTCGTTCCGGTTCAACTAAAAAATTAATATCGGTTCAGTTCCGGTTTTCGCTCCGCCAAAAATAACTGTTTTCGTTTCAGTTCCAAATGAATAATTTCATTTTATGTATATTCTTATTTGTACTAAAAATATAATTCTGTCATAAACAAAAAATGTAATTCTATCAAAATTTAGAAGATTTTATTCTATTTTTAATTGGTACGCTATGTGAATTGATACAAACAGCAGGTACGATAAGAGCGGTGAGCAGAGGACGGCGAGCATTGGCTTTGTTATCCATTATCAAAATCGAATTTGACAACTAGGTTCATGATTACCTACATTCGTCGTTTGACTCTCACATCGTGCACTTGGCCTTGCAATAATTATGTAAAAAATATATTATTTATTTAACATATGAAAATTGCCTCTAATTATTAATATATCTTCTAACGTGGTCTCACTGAGATTACTTCTGTTGTCTCGGAGAATAAATTTCAAACCTGAAAACCGATTGTCACTGGCCTTTTTACATCTCCTGACCAATTAGACAAAGACAAGTATTATTACGCGTACATCACATACTTCCTGCTGAGCAGCTGGTTTGTCTACCTAAACAGTCCATAAAACCATCCGTGAATGATCGCATGATGAGATGTGAAAAATAAAATATAACTTGATATTTTTCTTAAAAAATCATCTATACTTTTAGTTTAATCAACTGAATTAAATATGTCTTCTACAAGTAGTTTCATGCGAAACTGAAACAGAAAAATACTAGTGAATATCAAAATAGGAAATCGAGAAGCAGTATACATGTAATGATAATTATAAAGTTGACGTTAAATTAGAAAATATTTATAAGTTTGGTAACAGTAACAAAATGACTGAAAGATACATCGAACTGAAATAAACCGATATTTTTTTCGGTTCAGCTCCGGTTTTCGTTCCGACCAAAATAACTGTTTTTTCCGGTTTTCGGTTCAGTTCCGGTTCGAAGCCCTGAAAAAAACTTTAGAAGCAAATCTTTAGAATAATTTAACCAGTAGATGATGTATAAAAATCAAGCGATATATATAAAGCATATGATTTTATAAAATGAGTGTCAACTCGTTTATCGTCAATGAAAGCAATATCTTGGTGGTATTAATAGAGGCATATAAGTCTCCGACTACTTTCTGTTTAATTTGCCTAAATTTTGAGAGGAAATTCGCGAAAATTCTTGCGCTTAGATAGGTTTCCCATCAATCCCAGAGAGTCCCTCTGCCATGACACATCCTCTAAAGAGAAGATTCTCTCAAACTGTTAATTCCATACAAAAATAAACGTAAAATATTCTTTATTACACAAAACAAATCCCAAAAGTGTACATAATTTTTGAACCAATTATGATGTAATTTAAATTTTGAAATTATGATTGTAATTACATTCGCAATTAAATCATGATTAGATTTATGCAATTACATGAAACGCTAAAAGCTATAATCTTGAGTTTAACATACAAATTTGGGATTAAAATATGAAATATTGCTGAAATAAACTACAAATAAAAACAAAAATCTTGAGACAATTTCCTTGAAGCTCAAATTCTCAGTTAGAAAAAAATAAATTTAACATTAATTTCTAAATCCATAATTTAAAGTGAAATAACTTTTATATTTTAATTTACTTTTTAACTTTTTTTATTTTTATTTATTTTTTACTTCAATTTGTTTTTGAATTTCCTTTTTATGGTTTATTATTATAAGTATGCACAGTTAATACCAAAAAATGATAATTCAAAACATTTCAGTTAGGCAGTTTACATACATATATAAGTATATAGGTATTCGAAAATTATTTAATTTCTATACTTTTAAAAAATTGTTTGCAACAAATATGAATACAATAATGCAATTATTTAACCCTTCTTTGCATAATGGTGGAAATTTCCATCATAACCTA
>JAPDSC010111305.1:50049-74326 GCA_026290005.1 Latrodectus geometricus | reverse complement strand
GACTAATTAAAAAAGAAAAATACTTATTTACTTTTAAAAAACATTCACTAAATAGAAATGTTTGTATGGAATCGGAAAAAGAATTTTACGCAAAAATTGATGAAAAAAATACTATTCCAATATTAATAACGACGAAAACTATTTATTTTTCCTATATAAGCATATTCTAGCTCTTTAAAAGATAAAATATAAAAAAAGAGTATTTTCCCTGGAATAACGCTAAATAAACCTGCTTTCAAAATTCCAAACGATAGCAATATTGTCAACAAATGATATATGCTTTCCTGTGGACTACCTTTTCAGGGATGGGTTGATAGTTGTTTAAACATGTGTTATTATAATGCCATAGCCAAAGGGTTGATTCTTTTTTATTCAATTTATAAGTTGTTTTATCGGCTAATAATTTTCTTTTTTTCGTTCCCTAACAACCAACAAAAACGTTCATTTGTTATTCTCCCGCTTATTTAGTGTTCTTTATTTTTTTTTTTTCGGAATAATATTTCATTCCTCATTACGAGCAAAACAAGGTAGCGAAGACTGAAAATGTGCCGCGATTGCCTTCGGAAAAGGAGCGAGCGATTAGAAGCTGAATAATGATGATCGTTGAAACACTTTCTGGCATTTAAAGGAGTGGGGCTGCTGCTGCTGGCTTCAGTCGATCTTCGGATAATGAATTTCGTATTCTGTGTTTACTGTCTGGATGGAAATTTGCAAGGCGGCCACTGAATATCGAAAAGAATTGAATATAATAATCGCGCGTGTATATGAAATGAGACAGACATGCATTCTAAAATCTCAACTGTTAATTTGATATAATAAGATTCATTCGTAATTTTAAAAATATGTCCCATAAGGATATTTTAATGATGGAATTTGCACGAGAATATGGCCCACTATCTATGACGAGGAAGATGTCATTTTCAAACGAAAAAGCATTCATGAATTCTCTCAGTACAGTAGAAGTCCGATAATCCGGCACGTTCGGGACCGGCTCGGTGCCGGACTACCGAAAATTCCGGTCTATCGGATGGTAGTTATAAGAACAATAGGTTAATAATTAAACTACAAATACAGTATGCAAATACATACAACAAAGTTTATTTTACATTTCATATAATGTATGTACACGTACTGTAAAACATATTTCACTTAGATTTAAAAAAGTCCGCAATGTCTTTTTGTTTTCTTGACATTTGGCGTTTAGTTTAAAATTTATTTCTAATGATATGGAAATCAATAATTTCTGAAGCACTGTACTAGCCTCAGCAAAAGAGATAAACTTATTTAGTGATGCTGCAGCTTCTGCCCAGCTGATTTTTCCTTTTCTTCCATTTCGGCATCTGAGTCACTTTATTTAGGCTTAGGTTTTGAAAACATGGTCACCCTGTGTACAGTTAGAACGAAAATCACTTTTTTTATAAACAGTTTCAAAAGTTACGTTTACTATTGACTAACCGGCCGCTAACTGTTTCCGAACAATTCCGAGCGCTTCCGGATGATCTCGAACCACTCAGAAAACTTCCGAATAGCTCTCGAGCGTTTTTATTTCCTCTACAGACATACTTTGGGAGAAAACCAAAATTTTTACAATTTTCCGGAGCGATGCCGGACTATCGGGCATTCCGGACTGTTGGATGCCGGATTAATGGACTTCTACTGTATGACGATTTTAAATTAATCATTGACTGAACTTATCTATAATTAATTTAAAATCGCCAAGTAGAGAGAATTCATGAAGATTAAATATTTATGTATAATACCAAGTGCAGAAGTTTGAGCAAACTCTTTTAAAATTTAAATTGAAAAAGATGAGATACAACTAGACATTTTAATTAACGTTCATTAATTAATCAATTGCGTTCTATCAACATTACTTAATTCATTGCCCATAGTTAAAACGACATATTAAGTCATATCTGAAATAGCATGACAATAGAGTTAGTTCATGTACATATATTTCTAAATCATTTAGAGGGGGGAAGGGAAAAAAACATTTAAATCGTTCTTGATTTAAACTAACCATAAAATGGATGTTATGATTTATTTATTGCTTGCATAAACAATCAAATATTAATATTTAATGTGCTTTACACGCTACATGAAATAAATTTATCTTTACTTAATGATTAATAAGTATTTATTTTTTAATAGCGTTATCAAGAGAGACAAATCTCCAATAATATATAAAATAACCAATCCCACTAAGAAATTGGCCAAAATTTTCTTTCCAACTGCTCGCTGAAGAACAAATCTCACTGACAAATTTACTTGTTTTTGATGGGTGGACAAAATTGTATATTCAACATTATTGGTGAAAACGATTATTTGTTAAACTCACAGATCATATGTAAAATAAAGTGACGTACACACACACACACATGATCTCAACTGTAAAAGAAACAACCACTTTATGGTTAACAAAAAAACTAAGAAAATTTTGTATGTTCTAAATTTATATTTTATTTAGTTTATATAATATAAATATTTTTCATGTTAATGTCAGAAAAGAAATTGTAGATCTTAATATTAAAATGGAAGAATTATATATCCCAAACAAACAAACAATTGTATGTTTAAGAAGAAAGAAAATATATAAAATTTTTAAAATATAAAACTGGAACTCACAAATAAATATCACTTAAGAATTAAATACTTTCTCATTAAAACATTCTTTTAATGAAACAATGATTTTGCTTGTTTATCTATTTTGAAGATTTTTTTTAACACTCAAAGGCAATTTAGAGGAAAAAAAAACATTAATTAACAATTAAATTTGCATTGATTAATAATATCGAATAATTTTTTATTGGAAACAAAGGTCAGGCATAAAATATCTTTATATTAACATTTTAATTTTTATTTAAAAACGTTTTTGTAATTTTTTAAATAATTTATATATTGTTGTTAGTTTGAGTAATTTATATGTTAAATAACTTGAGTTGGCATGAATTTGGCTCAAAATCGGTATAAATAGAAAAATATCTAAAAATACTTCATCAGTTGTCAATATTTTTAGCAACTTGCTATTCTAAAAGTGGTATTCTATCCGATTCACTATTAACTAATGTTAACTCGCTATTAATAAAATTACAATGAAGTGAAATAAATGAAAGGCATTTGGGAGTAGTTCCACGCAAAACTGGTAAGAATTGAATCATGACCGCAAAAACAAACATTTTACAACTCCAAACTTCAAAAAACACTGAAGAAACGTCTTTTCACTCTCGAAGAATGGGAGCGGAAGCCATTTCGGGAGTTGAATAATCTTTTCCATGCGCCAAGGAAAGCCAAATTGAAAATAAAAGGAGAAATTGATAAACGTTCCTCATGCTGGGAAAACAATGGAAAATCGGTGATGGCGATGGCGACACATTCAACGACAACTCAAAACGCGGTCAACAGAAAAAAGCCGGTCCCCATAAATCGTAGACACTAGAATCGTAACTTTCGTTGAGGTTATTTTATTCAAATGAGCCCAACAACTGAAAGAATAAATGAAGGGATGTCGTTGTGCACTTTCATTGTTTATTTTTTGAAATAAATGAAAGTCTGCATGCAAGTTGGCGACTTGAAAACTTTACGGATGTGATTTGGTAGGAAGACACTTTAACCATGCCAATATTCAATTTTACATTTACTTTAATACTTTAGGTAGCAGTTACTGTTCTAGTTTGTGGTTCAAATTCTTCAGAATTTTTGAAAGAACAATTTTTTTTATATACACTGGAAAATAATTATGCTATAGTATGAATATTTATAAGGAATTCAACAGCAGAAAATAACAGTAACAATTAATAGACGTATTATCAAATTACATTATCAGAGGACTAACTACTTAGTTACAAAATAAAAAATATTCATAAAAAAACAGCTTAGCAATATGCATAATTCAATTCTTCTAAAAATTTAAATAATTTTCATACGTAAACGTAAATCGTGATAAGTTCTCTAATAAGGCAAATAATAATTTGGTCTTTGATGGGAAACAGATTTTCAGTTTTAAGCTAGAAACCTCATTAGAATAAAAGAAATCGTATCAACACACCAGTTTAGAAGAGAGATAATTACCTTTCAAAGTCGAAGCTTAATGGCCCGATAACTTTTTGTTGAATAATAAAATAATAATTGGGTTTTCAATTTATGCAAGCATATCATTCGAAATAAGTACATGGTTATTTCATGGTTTCATCCTTTGCGACACTAAACATTATTTTTGACAAGTCATTTAACTTATATTCCAGAACTCAGCCTTATTTCTTCTACAAGTCAATCTACTATGCAACACATTATAATAAAATAAAACGATAAGCAAAAATAAATAAAAGAAATATCATGTACGCTCTATTCCAAATTACAAGTGAACCGCTTTAGCTTTGACCGAGATTAAATAAATCAATAAAATCAGAAATGGTAACAAGTTAACAAGCTAAAAATTGACTTTGAATGTTTTTATACAAGGGAAACCATAAGCAGCAAATGTATTTGTACAAGTCTTCATGAAAAATTTTTCATTCATAGTGAGTCGTATTGCAAAGGAGGAAACTCTGAAAATTCTCAAGGTCCCATCCGGCAAATGAAATAAGACACGCAATATTTCTATTTTGCTCTATAGTAGTGGCTGAAATTGAATCCAAGACTTTCTACTCCGAACAATGCAATCCAACTTCTGAGCTATGACGAGACTTAAAAATTAGACGTTTCAATGCAGCGAAATAATCCACGAAACAAAGGTTAGGACTTTCAACCATTTAAAGCACACCATAGTCAACTTTGCAATCGGAATCCAATGATGCTCGTTATTTTGATCACGACTGCATGCTGAACTTTTGTTGTATTTAACAAGCTCCATTAGCGAAATTTAAAAGTTTTTAGTGTAGCAAGCCGAATCAGATGTAATACTATAATTAAAAAGTAAGCGTCATTCACAAACCTGTTTAAATGACGATTTGGTACGCAAACACACAAATTTATCATTTTGCATTCACAAAATTTTTGGCAATGGTAAAATATTTCCCATAACACTCTCAATTTATATGATTAAAAGTTCCATCTTCCGAGTTATAAGAAGTGATTTTTCAATCTCCAAACAGAGACCTATTCATTTTCCACCAAATTTCCCCTAGAAGTTCGTGCAAGAAGAGCTCATCGATCACGCTAAATGGAGGTCCAGCCAAAAGAACAAAAAGAAGAATGCCTTCCGATGCACTTAACTCAACTTCCTCCGAAAAAAAAAAAAAAAAAATGAAAGCGAATCCGATACTTTGTAATATGGTGGCTGTCATCGCGGAAACGGAACTGGACTTTTTAATGGTGAAAAATAACGATTTTAGGGAGAACTCGAAACTCACTGATTCATCAGTGTCGTAGCTCGTTGACTGATTGTTGCCCACCCATAAAAACGATTAAGAGGACTACGTAACAATACGAAATCATAATTGAAATATTGCGAACGAAAACAATTGCTAATAAGTAATTGCAAAAGAATTCAGTTAATGGAGTGAGGTACAAGTTTCGTAAAGGATCTTCAAATTTAAATTTTACGTAAGAGGTTTGACAAATGTATGATCTTTGTTGGTTTTTGTTGAGACTAAAATTATTCCATTTTTAAGAATCCTTTATGAAAAATATTCGCATCATGATCAAGCAGGCTGTAATGTTTACCGAACTTATGTGCAGGTATATTGCACTAAATTTAATCTAATTGGACATTTGGTTTAGTTAATTCAATGTTGATACCTTACTTGTTGGTGATATGTTAATAAAACCGCATCTCGCCAAATATAATTATCTCGAATTGAAACAATGAAAACATTGTCATGAACAATTAAAATATAGGACACATTATGGCTTGTAGGTGGATTACATTCTTTAAGATGGAAAGGCTAAGAAGTTCTGAATCAGCTATTTATAAATACAGAAAAATAGAAATAGAGTTTCCAATTTTCTATACAAATTTTTTGAAAGGAGAGCATAATTTTCTACCTGCCAAAAGAGACAAGAATTCACCAAATAATGGAGAAGTCCCTCATAAAGGACATATTTTTTAGACATTAAATTTGCAAGGAATATTTTAATTTAGCCGACTATTAAGAATCGTTATGTTTTCTCAATTTCGAAAATCTTTATATTGACCCCAATGACAATTTTTAATAAACAGCAAACGCCATGTTGATTTTTCAGAATAATAAAAAAGTTATAAATTTGTTAAATGGGATAATATAATAAAAGCTAATAAAACGCAGCTATTTGATCTTATTTTAATAAGTAGACATTAATTCATATTGAACTGGTGTTTCATCACTAAATGAAAATTCCAATGTATTTGTTGACTAAAACAGATATCCTTATAAATATACTTATTTGATCCATCACTATATTTCGGATAAAATAAAATCATTAATCAATCTCATATCTTAATAAACTGTCTGAAAATTTCATAAGAATTCAATATAGAGCTTTTATTGCTATTTTTCAAGTGACGAGATTGACATCCAAGGTGGCATTATCCACTCTAATTTTCTGTCAGTACACGAAAACAATAAACACTTTATGAATCTTCAATATTCATACCACTTAATAACATGGAAATTTCTGCTTTCATTTGGTTTGCTTCATTTATGGATAATTTTTTGTCAAATGAGTGTGTTAATTTGACCGGAAACTATCGTTTAAAGTGGATTCCAAGCCGCTATTAATATCCACGCTAGTGATAGAATCGAACAGACGACCTATACAGCAGAAGACAAGAGCATTAAATATATAGTCACTAATTTGTCATAAAGATCCGTGGTTGCATAGATAAATGATTAAAAAAAAATGGCGTAGTGTATGATGAAAGTGTGAATGTCACAATGCTTCGATAGATACACACACTGAAATCCACCGATTAAATGATAAAAAATGTAAGCATCAAAAGATATGGCATTAATTAAATGTTTGTAAACATGTTTGTAAACATATATTAAATGTTTGTAAACATCATTGTTTATTTTGATAATATAGAGTGAACATTTGAAGATTCCATTGAAATTATTACAAGTAAGAAGAAATTAAAATTTTCTATAAAAAAGAAAAAATGCAGTGTTGTCTGTGGGATCATATTTCCATAGCATGCATCATTTTCCCTGACACATTTCCACACCACGTGCAATGTTTGAAAACAGTGCATTGTGCATCACCTGTCAAAAAAAATTAAAATAACAATACGTTGATGCGAAAATCCTAGGAAAAACGTGAAAGTCAACAACTTTAAAAAGGTTACTGATCCACAAAAAAAGTGAAAAAGACTTTCTTTCATTTCAAAATGGCAACCCTTGCGAAGGTTCTTTATACCTTTCTTCTACTATATCACACAAAACGATTCAACTGAAATAATTTTAAATAAGTAGGATGATTTTCTTATTTTATATCATAAATTAATGTTTATGCAAAAAAATAATCTAAGTTTTGAACACGATAAATTTGGTTTATTTATTACATTTGATTAAATATTTTACAGAAAAGGGCTTGTTCGGATTTTATCACTGTCTTCCCGAAAAAATTGAATTGGTTAAACTATTTTCACATCCTTTTCGAATTATTTATTTATTCATGTAGCCACGGTTGCCTGATAAGCAATGTTATGCTCCCATGTCAGAAAGATTGAGGGTTCGATACCTGACACAGCAGAAAATTGTCAAGCTGGTACATTATCTTTTTGGCTGCCACAATTTCTGCTCACTAAAACCACTTGCCTTGTAATATGAACCAGGATCAAGTAGCTATATTGGAATCTGACATCCTTATCTCCAAAACCCAATACAAAAAGGAAGGACATTGCACTTTAGGGAAAAATTAATAATCATAATCTGTCAGGCACGACGATCTACGACTCAATAAAGTAACGAACTTGATACCTTTCAAATACCGGAAAGGCGTCTTTCCGGACTAAGTTACCACGGCCTCCAATATAAGAATAACTATGAAAAGATTAATCAATTATAATATTCTGAAAACTTAAATTATTTTGACACATGATGAGGCGTAGTCTGGTAATGAAAGGCGTTATCTTATATTCGTAGGGGAAGAAATTCCATAACCTGTCCTTTTATAGACCTTTGTCGATGATCAGCACACATTTGCAGAAAGTTATGTTGATTTTAGACACCAAGAGTAAAGAAACGAAGTGTCAACTTTATCCTCTGATTAAGATTTAAAATAACGAAAGAATTGTGCCTTTAGCAGTCAGAGGAAAACATGATATTTGCAATATAATATTAAAAAATTCTGAAGAGAATGTTATATTTGATAATACAGCTCAGTTGGGTTCGAGAAGCTAATAACAGCTACGGTGTCGAATAAATCATTTGTTTGAAATTCAGCTATATAATCTTCTTTAAATTACTTTGATTGAGCTGCAATACAAACGACAACAACGGCATTAAAGCTAAATAATCCATTTTTAAATCAACTCAATTTAATAAAATTTAATTGGTTAGTCTTGGCACTTCTTTGACACAAAAGATGTAAATCAACTTTTGTATCTTGTACATCCACATTTTGTTTGATAATTTAATAACATATTACCCAAAACTGCAAAAATAATACCAACAATTTTTATTAAAAAAGCATTTAAATATTATTTTATTTTTCTCAATATATTATTATTTAGCCAACATTCACGATGATGACCTAACAACTTTTGAATTTACTGTACAATAAAAGAAAAAAAATAGTGAGGAAAATAATAGAAACAAAAATCTTTTCAGCGTGGAAATATTTACCATTGACGATCCAAAAGGGATATAATCCGATCATAAATGCTACAAATAAAGAAATTGCTTTTCCCCTCTGAGCTGGAATGCATTATTAACCATCGATAGAGAGCACAATTCATTAACTCCCCCCCCCCCCACATCTGTGTGTGCACTTTAATTCCCAACAGTCCGCTGCATTAAAAACTGTGTGATAAAGAGACTGTTTGGCGAGCTAAGTGCATTTTGACTGTTATTGGCTGAAATTGTTGGATTTTGAGCTTCGTAGCTTGTTGCCATAGCATTTTCAAAGGCGATTCGGCTTTTCTTTGTTGAGTTGTTCACAGGCTGCGGAGCGTGTCCGTTTTTGCCTTAAGCCTTTAATTCTACGATGCTTTTGCTTCGTCCAATTTTTGGAAGTTACCCCAGCAGGTGTACTTCTCGTTTTCGAAGTCAAGATTATGGTTACAAGTTCTCCGTTTTTTATTTTATTTTTTATTTATTTTTTATTTTTATTCATGTTTTGCCAGCTAGAGGTTCTTTCTTTTTACCCCATGCTTGAAGGTATCAACCAAATGGCCATCGCCATTTTTATATTCCATTCGATAACTTTTTACTCTTAAGGTCCATAAGAATTTTTTTTCAAAAAAGAAAATAAGTCGCTAAGAATAGCTTTGTGAAAACTCAGGTGTGGCCATGTTTTTTTTTTATAAGTTTGAAGGTAATAAAAGCTTTTAATAGAGATTCAGGATAAAAAAACGTTTAGGGATAACATTGGGGGCATAAAAGAGAGAATTTGCGACGGTTAGTAAAGCATTCTTAATTTTTTAAGGCTAATGTTAACCTAGCATTGAATGGTGTCTCTCTCTAACGGGTTTCATATAGGGGCCAACAAAGTGCAGAACTATGGACATTAAATATTTGAAAAATCTACTGTCACTGTACACATAACTGTAATTAAGAAGTTCGGAGAAAATGGTGCCAACTGGTATTGATCATGTCGCAGAATGGAAACGTAAGTACAAAAAGAAACGATGGACACTATTCCAAAAGAGATCATGATGGTACCATGGTGGGCAAGGCTATTTCTCTGATATAAATAAGGTTCGATTTCGATACTAGATTAAGCCGAAGTAAGTGAAGTGATAACATATTTCTCGAAAAGCCAACAGGAACTTAGGAGAGAAAGCTATATGCTTCGTTTCTCAATTTTCTGTTCAAAATAACTAAAAATTATGGGAATTCATATTTCCGCTAAGAATTAGAAGGAGACATGTATCAAAATAATCAAGAGATAGAGAGCGTTAAAAAATAGCAAAGTTTTAGTCACCGTTAATCCAATAATAACGTAATGCATACACAAAATCGTAATTTAAAATATTTTATTCACTTACACTTTCGCTGTCTATTTTTTTTGTCCACTAGACGCAGCCAATCATCTAAAGATTTTAAATCATGGTCAAGAGACGAGTTGAACATCTTAACTGACATTCTTCAATCTACATAGCATCGAAATAGGCGTTGATTAAAGTGCATAGATTCAATCAGTTAGACAGAAGAGACAGAACATCCGAGAGAAGATGGTGAAGGCTGTCTTCGTCAACAAACTACAATTACAGTCTAAATAATCAAGGTACACTTACGGAACAATATAAAAAATTTATAAATCACCCACCTTCTATTACATTTTCAAGACTAAAATTAGAATTGTATGAACTTGAAAAAAAAAAAAATTATATTCATTTCGAGAAAATCAAATAATTGAAGTGTAAATATTAATTTCAGTATTATTTAAAACAATGTATTATAATTTGGTAATAAACTTAAGAAACGTTTTTATCGATGAATACTGTGAACATTTGAAATATTTTTTTATAATTCATAGTATTTTTTACACATACAGATTTTATTACATTAGACATGAGTATATACAAGGTTACATACATAAAAATCGTAGTCAATTCAAATGTGATTAAATGTAAGTACAGAAATGGAAAAACATAAATATATTATAAATAAAATGAGATAGTATTAATAAGACTATACACAGATAAATATAAAAAATTCTTCAAAAAAGCTGTAAAAAAATTGTAAATGGATCCAAGAGCACATTATTAATCACATATCATATTTTTAAGTTGATTTGAGGACATAATTATGTCCTCAAATCAACTTAAAAATCTTATTATCATGCAAGCTAAAAAAATATATGTGCACTATAAAATATTTTTATAATTTGTGCAATCTCTTGTTCTTTCAATAAAAAGTAGTCAAAAAATATAAAACACAAATAACGTCTTAATTGAAGCGGGCTCAATAAATATTGTAATTGAATCAATCAAATCAAGACATAAATTTTTTCGTTTGGCATGTTAGCAATTTTTTTTTTTTTTTATGATATCTTAAAGCAAGGATTTCAAAAATCAAGTTTTTTTTAGTTTTGAAACATTTAAAGACCTATTACAATCTATTTCAACTACAATAGACGTACTACAATCTATACTTCATTATAGTTTTCTTTCCCAATCAGCATCTTATCTTGGTTTGGTAAACAAGCAGAAGCAATTTATCATTTGGATGCATGTAAAATATTTTTCCAGATCTTGACTCCAGCTAGACCCGACCACTTGTATTTGGATTGATAAAGGAAGGATATCAACTAAGGAATTTACTTTCGAGCTTGAAAACTGGTACAACTCCTTCTAAATAGCTGCTGGCAAACTGTCGTTTCTTCTTTCTCGTCACCAATAAAATATTTTATATTACAAAATATAAGACGGCAAGTTCTAATTTTTACGCGCAAACTGTTCTTCGAATTAGTTCAGTTCTTCGAAATCTTTCAGAATTTAATTTCCATTACAAATTCTCTAATCTTGTACATAATAATTAAGGTAAAAAATACAAATTTAGTGTAAACTCTATAATAGACCTTACATCATATTTTAAAACTAAATTTGGAAACCATTGTAAGAGAAATTATATACAAGAATGTAGTTTTTAAGTAACAAAAGAAGTAAAAGTTTATGAACGTTTTGTTTTCTTTGTAGAGAGAGAGAATATTAATAGACAGTAAAATATATATTTAATTAATAAATTTTTTTATAATTTGTTTCTTGTTATTAATTGGAAGACATCAGAATACCAAAAGAACTAATATCAAGATTTTGTTTCCAGAATTTTCATTGAAAATTAAGTTTCAGAATTTCCACGTGACAGTTGTTCTGGAGAAAGTATTCTTAATGAATTCGTTCTACAAGAACACATGAAGAATCAATCATGTAATCAATTCTCAATAAAAGAGACAAGTAACGAATACAATATAAGGCTTTTGAGCCAAATTTCAACTGTGAATACAATAACTTTTAAGTAATTTTATTCACAGAATGAAGACATTAAATGCAAAGTATGAAAGTTTTAGAAAATACAATATAAGTAAATAACTATAAAACTGATTATAAAATTGTATTTCAACTTGTATTTAAATCATTAGTATGATAATACTATTTTGATATAATTTCATGATCATTACAGATAAACTATCTGTTGTTCCATTAAACATATTTAAAGAAGTAACAACGTCTTTTCCTATTTCCTTTACTTTTACGAGTGTTTGGAGCTAGATTAAGACTTCATTCATATTTTCATACCCAGATGTGCACACATCCTTTTATTCTCGAGCTGTGATTGGTGAGAACACAAATAAGTAGAAATCTCAGCCAATGATGAGAAAGATTTGACTTGTCAGTTCGAGAGAGAACTTCCTCAAACTCCAAGCCACAAATATTGGAGAAGTCATCATTCTTTGGTTACCAAGTTCCCGAATGTAATTCTACTTGACTTCTTACACAGAATATGAACAACTGTCACGTGGTTCGGCGATTTCGTAATTCGCCGGTTACGCTCGATTGAATTCGCTTATGCGAAAAAATATCGTTTGTATTTTTTTTCTTTTTTTCCTCCCGCTAAAGTTGGATGAAAGAAATTAAGCACATGTATTCCACTCTCCACTAAAAATGAATTCCAAAGGAATAACTATTATAAAGTTTTGGCAAGTTCACATTAAATAATTGGTCCTTGAAAACAAAAATATTTGTCGCATATTCAGAGGACTTTAATTAAGCTCATTTAAAATTATTCGAATTTTCGAAAAAAATAGAAAGAAAACATGAATATGAATTTACTTAAAAACGCGATACACGTTTCATTTAAATAAGAACTGCTCAATGTCTTGTGTAAAAAACTTTCGATAGTGTCACTTTCATTTTATTAACTTTAGATAATTATGACTATTTTAAAATTTTTAGCCAATATTACAGTTATTGTACGGAAAAATCTCCATAAAAATGGTATAATTTAATAAATTAATTTCTTTTTATTAATTTAATAACTGTGATCTTCAGTGTAACTGCTTACTGACTGAACTCTCACTTCAAGTTTAAATGTTTGCAATATTCACAATACACCTTAAATTAAGTCCAGCAAGAATTAGATTTTGCAAAAAACTCTATACATTAACGAAAAAAGTAAGAGTGAAAATTTTTAATTGTTTAAATAAAAAATTTTAGATTATAAATACATTTTCTAATGTAGTTAATGTTTATTGCTCTTGAAAAAAATATGAATGATACACCTTATCGATTAAATAAACCAACAAACAGTGATACGACGAGACACTGAACAGTACCAAATGGTAAAAAGTCACCCCTTAAATGTTTCAGAATTTTGATTTAAAGATAATCAACGACGCCGAGACCTGAACTGACATCATTCTCTAAAAACTATCGATTTTGGGACTACTTGCTGAATGCTTACGCCAGCTCAATAAATTTTGATTAACTCAAATAAAACCATATCGTCTTTCATTAATCAGATAAAAATAGAAACCTAAATAGAATAAATAACAATGATTTTCTAACATTGTGCTAGTCTACAAAATGTATTCGATTTAAAATGCATCACGTATCTGGAATCTTCGTAAATGCTGTTGTCTGAATTTCAACTATGAATATGTATGGAAGAAATCACCACTTTCGAAGAACCGTAACATGCTTGTTATAATAAATGACGCTAACTTTAAAAATATTATAATAAATGCATTCGATTCAAAATCTACCGCATAGCTGGAATTTGGAAATGCTGACGTAGAATTGTTAAAATACCACATAGGAAAAATTTCAAAATAAAATAAAATAATAAACTGAATTATTGTCATAGACAAGTAGTATACAGCAATAAATGCACATTCTACTGAATGTGCATCGTATATCTGAAATCTTTGGGCTGCATAAATTTCTTAAATGAAGAATCTTCTTTTCCGTCTATCTCAATAGAAATACCCTGATGCCAGACATTTATATTAAAACAGAATAATGTCTTGCAATAAACGCATTCGACTTAGAGTGCATGGGTTATTCAACATATTTCGACTAATAGATTTTTAAAACAAATACGTTTGCGAAGAATCTCATTTTTTCAAGAAACGCAATGTGATTGTCACATTGAATAACCTTAATTTTAGAGCATGATAATATGCTGGTATGAATACCTTGGATCCAAATAACATGGCGTAAATAGAATCTTCTGATACATGAATTTAAAAAAATAAGTCCACACGAAAAGAATCTCCAACTTCAGAGAGTCGTAACACTACCCTCAGCAGATATGCCATCATCCCAGTTATTCTAAACCCAGTTTTACAAAAGGGTAGCGGATTTTTTTTTTTTCTTTCCATTTTAAGCCTTCCGACACAACAATTTTTTTCGCTGCAAGGAGTACCCTGAAGTCACGATCTGTCGTCCGGGTATTACAGCGTTCCACCCTCCCTTTTCCAGTTGTCTTCGTAGACAAAAAGAGAGAAAAAAATGAGACGGGGGGAGGGAGAGAAGAAAAGAGTGAGTCGTAAAACCGGTTCGAATGGCAAGGCAGAAGGAAGCGCCCGCTTTTCTTCAAGATGGAACACAAGGGTGATGAGAAGCGTTGCTTGTTTTATTTCTTTTCTTTTTCTCTCTCTAGCTTTCCGGTTGACGAAACTTTGGTCGATTAGAAATGTTTGCGTCCGACAAACACAGGTGCTGGCCTCACAGCTGATCCCAAGCGAAAACGATTGTCAGAAGGTACAAAAAAAAAAAAGGCCCAGAAAATCCACCCCTTAGTTCTAAGTTTCAAGATGGTACATGAAGAAAATATGCCCCAAATAACTTTAAACGAATTCTTATTTCACAAATAAACAGACAGTAAAGGTTTTCCAACTACAACAGTAAAATTTGGATGATTAAAGACCAAAAAAATTAATATGTGTTTGTATACAAGTGTGAAAATAAACTTTATTAATTTTAGTAATTGAATTGCGTTCTTTAAAAGAAAACAACAACTAATATTTAAAAATTTTGAAAACATAAAGAACTTTCACAACTATTGGACAATATCTCACTAGGATTAAAATTCGGAATAGCTCCACCATAAAAAATAGCAATGTAAACATTCCTCAATTTAACGGCAACAGAACTGAACGTTAAATTTAATCTTTTCGCCCAGGTTAGCTAAAATAAATTAGGTTTTTTTTTAATTTTTCTATGAATAAATAAAATATTTTGATTAAGAAGTATAAAAATTCAGAATTCTCAGCTAGATCCTCCACTTTTAAAATACAAAAAAAAAAAAAACATTAAAATAATTGACAAATATTTTAATTGAATGTTTCTCAAAGTATGACAAAAGTAAGACTTTTGGAAAAACCAGAAAAATTTTAGGGTGTGGACTATGTATCAAAACTGTGCCAATAGAACGAATTAAAAAAAATAAGAAGTGTTGATGACATATTTAATGAGTACGTGACTGAATTTCATGTGTTTGATCGTATTTTTTAAACATTTAATAAAATATTTTAGAAAAACTGATGAATCTCGGAATAGATGTGGATAAATTTTTGAAATAATTAAGCTCAACTTAAAACAAGTAAAATAACGATTAAAAACAAATTTTTGAATAACTGTTAAATAAAAAAAATAATGTTTCTATAGTTGTTAGTTTTACATTACAATTACCGAAAATGAAAACACACGGTCGAATTTTCAGTAAATTACGAAACACTATCAGTTACATAAATGTTTTTGGTTAGATTAAATGAGTATTATTCAACACTTAATGTGTGTAGGCGCTAACTCATTTTAACTTTTTTACTATTATATAGATTTAGAAAACCATAATACCAATTATTGGCTTATTAAACGCGTTAGGATATAGTATATTAATTATTCAGTGCATTAGTGTGTGTCTTGTATTCAGAAGTTAGCAAATTATGTCGCCAAATTAACCAATTTTATATATAAGCCAACCTGACCACTAGCATAAAAGTTTAAAATAAATTTCTGTAATCAAGTACCATAAACATGTCACAAAAGTTAAAATTATATGGTGATATTAATGGATTAATTTTTTTTAAGGTTGATACTTTAAATTGCAACTAATAACTTGAAATATAATCGCTTATAATTAGCGCTTCAAAGTCAATATTTAATCTTCAAGGGCTAGTTCATTGAATAACACAATCTATGGTTAAAGTAGATTTTAAATCAATGCAAAAACGTTCCACTCGGATTGAGAGTCGAACACACAAACTTTTGAAGAACTATTTGGACTGGAACATCCCGGATTGATAGTGGAATAACTGAAGACTAATGTTGTACTTCAGCTTTTTACAGACATGCCTTATCATATGAAAGTAGTAAATTTATGACTGTGTGCCTTACTGCATGTGAAAGTAAACCCACGATCTATGAAAAATTTCTTCCGAAAAGTTATGACGTAACTTTGTTCAAATGCCTTGTAAATGATTCAGGCTGTCCACAATATAGAATAAAATTGCTGAAATAAAGTTCAACTGGAAGCTCCGCAATACACTTCTCAGAATGTGAGATTAGAAGTCTTCTAATTTTTTTCTTGTAGCAAATAAAAAACATGATTATTTTAAAGTTTAATTTTAGTATAATGTACAGTCCAGATAGAAAAAAAATATTTTTAATAGCCTTGAGTTTCCGATATAAAGCAACGAAATAAGTACTCTAAACTGATAATCCAAATAAATTTAATAAAAATCACTTAATCATATTCGACTGAGAGAAAATTATTAAATTGAAATAGCAAAATCCATACAACAAAATTATTTTTTCTTAAAAAAAAAAATTGTAACAGCGTTTTTAATACACAAATTACATGAAAATTTTAATGAATAGAAAAGAGGAAAATGTATTAAAAGCAGTGGAGATAAAAGTATCGCGTGCAAAAATAGCATTGGAAAAAAAAAAAAAAAAGATTAAAATGGTAAAGGTTGCCACCCGCCACTCACAGAGATGAATTAAATAAAATTAACTATTCAAGTCTATCTGACAGGTGTGAATTACAACTCTCTAACTAGTTACTGTCTGAAAGTAGTAGTTTCCGATGCGTTGAATATTTAAATGCAAGGATCCTTGAGATTTTCGCGGTAAAGCTGGGGTCAATAGCCTAGTATGGAGAAAAAGAAATTCACTGCCCATGCATTTGTTGGAAATAATTGATTTAAAAAAAAATGAAACAAATAAAAAAAAAATTAAGTATTCATATAAAAGCGATGGAAAAATATTTTTAAAAAGGAAGTTGAGAAAGGAAAAAAAAAACTACTTCAGCACTCGCTAACCGTGACCTCATGCCAAGCAAAATCCCTTTAGATACCGGGCAAAAGGCATCCAGACACGGTTTGGAAGCACTTGGCCTACTTTCCACGAAAGTAAGATGACGGATAAAGAGTTTAAACTCGTGTCTAAAAAGGGGAAATATTTTCACTCCCATTTTTTTTCCACGCCTTCCACTTGGCCGACGGAAAGTTAGCGTCAAGAAAGTTGACCGAAAAAAACTTCAATTCTTTAATCCAAATTCCCAGCCATTGGAGCATCAATTCACTGAATAAATTAAAACAGCAAATGATTCGTTGAATTAAAATTTCAATAGGATATTAGATAAATAATTTTAATTATCGTTTATATACTGTAGACTTGTTAAAGCCAAAACATCTTATAAAATGAAGCATCTGTAAATTGTTTTAAATATATAAAACATAATGGATAAAATATATAAAATATTAAAACTTAAATAAATTAGCGTTTAATCAATAGTTAACAAATTATTTTTTTTAATTATGAAAAACTTACTTATAATTAGAAAAAGAAATTTTCTTAAATTTGTTCGTCTTAAAAGGCTATAGGGACGCTAATACGTAAGTACTAACAAAATTAACAGAACACAAATAAGCATCATTGTTAGTGTTAAGTTATGATTTGTTTATAATTATTATTATTTCATTCTATATTTGAACACTTTTTTTGTGGTTCTTTCAGTTTTATTAAAATAGTCTTTTTCCCAAATATTTTTTCGCAACCACTTTCGGCTATTCGTAATCAATTGATTAACTTTCCATAAACTGATGTTTTGTTAGTCAGCGGTTAATTGTATAACAATCATAAATCATACCTGTCAAACACTTTAAATTTTCAGAAGTTTAAATTTTAACTATAATAAATTTTAATATTGTACGACAAATTTGTTCATCAAAGATGAAGATTTATTAATTAACATTATCATCATTCATTAATCTTAATTCTAAACTTTCAGCAATGATTTTGTTACTTAAATGTACTAAAATCATTCTGCTAGAAAAATTTACATGGATATAGTTGTACCTTCATCCAAACAATTATATCCACAAAAATCCGGGGCAAACAGTTGCAACACATTTCAGAACATTATTCATATTAGTCACTACAATAAAATTTTATTACTATTTGCAGAGAGCGGATACGGAAAATAAAGAAGTTATTTCGAATGTACTTTACAAATAAAGTACGCGTATATCAAAAAATTAATTAAATATTAGAATGGAATTAAAGATGCTCATTGTAACCAAATGGTAGTCCAAGCACATGGAAACGGAAAATCATTTATTCCATCTCAACCACTTTTGAGCAATAGAAGACCTATATTGCGTTTTTGCGTTCTGCATGATTTTCGGCTGAACTGTGCATTTTTGAGAGTTTTCCAGGTTTCCTCCCTGGTGAGAGTGAATGCAGTCCATTATCAAAGAAAAGTTCTGAGGAAGGACAAAGCATAGTGGATTTTAAAAAGTACTTACAACAGTTACACGTGGCTATATACTATAAAGTGCCAAACATGTAGTATTTTAAACTAAATAAAAAAAGTCTTGGTTTATTGTTTATTATTTGTAGAATGTAGTATAATTGAACATACCATATATTGTTTTTAGTAAAGAGCACGAGATTAAAAATCTATGTAAATTATCTATAAATTGTGATAAACATAATTTAAATGTGATAAATTTTAAAATGTGTCAAATACGTTCGAATTTTTTTTTAGATCAAACTGAAAGGAGCCACGAAATGTATTTATTACAATGAAAATCTTTTTAAAGAATTTCAAATTATAAACACTATGACAGGAATAAATTCAGTTGTACTGAAAATATTGATACATGAAATTTCGCTCTTATTCTATAATGAATTGTGAACTTTTTCATTCTTTTCTAAATAACAAAATTCCAAAGTTCAACCAACGGATGAACATATTTTTTTCCTCTAAAATCATCTATTTGTAAGACAAAATCCTTTCATTTCGTCCAATGGAAGTTGCAGTTATGCAAACAATAGCGAGTAACATGTAAGCAATAATTAGATGAAATTCAATTTCCCTTTTCTAAAACATGTTTCAACACGTTTAATTTCCACTACACGCTCTTCCCTTTTTCAATAAAAGATGCAAAAAGAAAGCCGAGCAAATAAAAAAGAGGAAAAATTGATTCGCTCTCTTCCTTCCCCCTTATTCCATAGAACACGTCATTATTCTTTTGAGTTCAGTGTATAGGCTTTCTCTCATCCGAAAGCAATCTATTGCTGAAACATGAATGCCAACAGTTGGCGATTTCCGGATGTAGACATCATTCAATTTCCGCCAAAATAATAGTTGCTTTTTCATGTTAAATTATAGAAGTATTAAGAACCTATACAGGAATAAGAAAAAAGATTTCGCTTCTGAGACTTTATAAAAATAATCTGAATTTAGAAAAAAGAATAGGGCAAAATTTTGTTGAGTACGAGACCAATATATGTGTGTAGCTGCACTTAAATTGATTCAATTTTTTCAAAGACGCACAAACAAGAAGCTTCGACGACACAATGAAAGCGTGTCTTTACAATACAATTAAAAAGTCAACCCATATATTATAAATTATCATAAATCAAAATTTACATGTTTTATTATTCTGGCAACATATTTCAGTCATTTACACTAAGTTTAAAATTTACATTTAATTTTAAATGAAAAAATTTAGTCAAAAAACTTTGTATTATAATTTATAACCATCAATAGGAAATTTCTATTTATATATATATATATATATATATATATATATATATATATAATTCAACAATAACAACAAAAATTAAGAAAATAAATCATATTTGCGATTAAATTAACTAATTTATATAATCAGAAAAGTGCGCAATATTAATTTTAATAGAGAAGAAAAAGTGTAACGAAAATATTAATAAAAAATATATTTTTATGAAATATTAATCAAAATATTTTATAAAAATTAATTTTTATGAAACATTTTGATTAGTATTCTCCTAAATGACTATTTCTTATTTTAAATATGTAATTGAAAGACCAACTGTTACCCATTCTAATATTGCATTAAAACAGGTTTGATTGTCACAAGAGCAACTTAATCTTTAGCTGGAGGTCAAATATGGAAAAAAAAGAAGCTTAAATTTTAATGTGGTCAGTAATTGCTTTTTTTTATAAAAAAAATAATAAAAATTTAATGCATTTATAAGGAAAACCAGACAGAAGCGGGGTGCGAAATATTTAGGGCCTAAGTGATTCTCCAAAAAATTTATTTTCAGGTAGATAAGCGAATAAAAACAATTTCCACTTAGAAAAACACTTTACAGAGCGATAACTGAATTCCGTCATTAAGCAAATTTATTTATCTTTGTAATGAATATCTTTTACAAATTAAAATAAGGGAGAGATAGAAAAGAAACGTCCTTGAAAGGTGGTGCAATTTCCCAACCGTTAACTACAAATAAGAGATGACCAACGTCCGTGATAAATCCCTATCTTCTTAACAGGCTGATTTCCCAACTCTTTTTAAAAGCATTCTTCGATAAATCACGTAAAAGAAATAAAGGGGTAAAAAAAAACCGCCGAGTCAGGAGGAGATTTTTCCTCCACGTGGAGAAAAAATTAATGTGTCTGAAATTCAATGAGGTCGAGATTAAAAAAAACGCTCCCCGGGGCGGTCTCGCAGAAGACGGTCGGTTTAGTGACCGATGTCCCGTTCCTCGAGAGAGCGCGTGTCGCACACACACACACATCCTTGAAAGAAGATTCTTAGAGGGGAGAGGGATAATAACAAATTAATTGCGGCGGATGATAATGACAAAAAGATAATGATAAATCCCAATTATATGATTTTTCGAAATAACCATTTAAAAAAATATATTGGTTGTTTCCAAAAAATCTGTAAAACCGGATTTTTTGCAAGCAAACTGAAAACAAAAGATATTCAAAATCAGAATACTGGATATTAAAAATAAATTAAAAGGAAATACACAAATAAATCCAGACTTTAGAATGTTTGGAATGAATTAAAAAACGGATCAATATAAATAAAAAATTTATATTACGAAGAAATTTACAGAAGTGGTATTTCTAACTTATCCGCGAGTATGGTTATCATGGAGTGGAAAAAAGAAAACTTTCACTTCCTTTAAAATAATAAAGGATAAATAATGAACATAAATGTTATTTATATTTTACAATGTACAATTTTCTTTACAAAAATATTTTATATAAGAGCAATTGCTGCAAACATGTCTTAATTTTGTAAATTTATTTTTCACACATTTAGCAGATGTCCAATCTAAAGGCTCTAAATATTTAAAAATTGCAACTTTCTGTTTGTTACAAATTTTATTTACAGATAAAACCTTATTTTCTGGTATTTTAAACATTTCCTCTGAGGTTGTGGTCCCAGGCAAGAAAATATGCCTTGGCATTTAAATTTCTAACTATTCATATCGACCTGATTTAAAAGTCCAATGGATACTTTCATAACAATTAAAACTAAAAATTTATTTCTAATTATCAGTATGACTAAAATAGTGTTTTGAGACATTACTTAACAATCATTTCAATCAATAAATGCACTGAACTAAAAAATTAACTCTTGTGATTTCTCGTACAGATTTTTGGTTATATAAACGGTAGTTTTAATAATAAATTTGAAGACAATTACGACCTATGACTTTTTGTATGATATTTCATGTCTTAATAATGATAATATAATAATTATCATTATTAAGAATTTTAGTTTATTTATACGTAATTTTAAAATCAATATATATATAATTTATTATTTATATTTATATATATATATATTATAATCAAACATTACTAGTCTCTCACGATTTTTTATACAACTCCTTACTTATAAAATAATTTATTATCCATGTTTTTGTGCAAGTAGAATTATTATTCTGGACTAATAGTTACGGAAGCAGTCACAAATAGGATAATATTAACCCAGAATTATGAACAGATGATTAAGTTTTTTTAATTTAATTTTTATTTTAATACCCAAAAATTTCATTGAACTTTAGCATATGCTTGCCTTTTTTCTGGTTCAAATAGAGATATTAGAATCATTTGGAAACTAATAAATTTTACTATGTGATTCGAATAAATCTTCTAAATGCAATAGAAGTTGTTTTTATTACTTTAGAGAGAGTTAGAATATAGTTTTTGAAGTATGACATACAGAAAAAGACTCGGACTTGATATCAGTGCTATAAAGTGTAAATCTGTAGTGCACAAAATTGTGCATGAAGTAAACAAAGATAACTATTTTTTCTCACCAACCTGGAGGGGAGAAAAAAAAGTACAGGCGCAGCAATGCGGAAAGGAATTCGGTATAGGTGTGGGACTGATAAAAAAGACGCTAGCATTACTACAGCAATGTGCCTGGTTGCTTTTACGAGAGCACCTCCATAAATTTCGAGATATAATTCATTATTTATGTGGACGTGACAATACACAACCGGAGATTTTACGACGGTGTTTCTCCCTTTCGTTTGCTTTCCCCTCACTACTTAGCACGCAGGGATCTTTCAATGTGAAGTGATATTTCCCTAATAAAATGGAAAAGGGAAAAATTAAAAAAGTATTTCCCCAAAACTCATCACAAAACAAAAAAAAAAGAAGCTTTTGCGAGACAATGCAAAAGAACACACAACAAAAATTATTCAGTTTATTTATGTGGGGGGAAGGTAGGGGGTATATTGTCCCCTTTGAAGTTCGACCGCCATTAAAAAATATGCCCGTCTTTTTACTTTTCACTTTATCGCCGCCATTAAAAGAACTTCCAAAATGGCGGAAGTGGGCGAAGACAATTCCACATTTATTCTTTTTCAGGTTTATTTTCATTTCAATTTTTTTATGACGTGCTCTGTTGAATTTTTATCCCCTATAAAATGATATTGAATAAACACAAATAAATCATAAATTCTGCTCAATTTTTTTTTTATAAAACTTTTTTTTTATAATTAAATTTTGAAATCAAAATGTGACTAATCATTTTCTTCATTTAACAGATAATTTCTTCGTATCGTATTCCAAATAAGTTCCGTTTTCACATGAATTAGAAATAAGATCTGAAAAATTAGTGATTGATCAGCTAACACGCTTCGTTATTAGCATGGAAAAAAAAAATAAATAAATAATTTCAAAAGAACTGCAATTATTATTTTATCAACAAGATAGATTTGATAGGTGCAAGAAAAAAATGATTCAATTTTGCATAAGCATGAAGAATATTTCGCTGGCAGTTTTGTATTCATTTATCAACTACTAAGTAAATAACAATTAAATAATAAGTAAGTAAAATGCAATCCTCTATTTGCTAATGGTATTTCTGTTGTCATGGAAACAATAATCATAATACAAGCTCCATTAGACCAGATTTAACAAGGCTTTGTTAAATATTAATAATGAAATAAATTCATTTTAAACAATTATTCTTTTTCTCCCTGCCAAATCATTTACTTAATTATTTACACACATTATCTCTGTGTATATATATATATATATATATATATATATATATATATATATATATATAGATAGATAGATAGATAGATAGATAGATAGATAGATAGATAGATAGATAGATTTAATTTTAATATATAAAATTTAAAACACACAGATCGATTATGTCTTTTACGCCCATTTTATTAATGTCTTTTACGCCCATTTTATTGCAGAAATTTTTTCTATGAAAATAAAATTTTTAAGAATAGATTAGGTAGCTAATAGTTTTTCTTTGCCTAAAAAATAAAATTCAGATGGTCGGAAGTTACTCAAACAAATATAAAGTCGCTGAAAAACTAAAACAGAATAAAAGAATATATCTACAAAATATAAGCGACATTTAATTG